>LIHB01000063.1:28276-169721 GCA_001297265.1 Mycosphaerella arachidis
CCCCCCCCCCCCGGCGTTTCAGTCCATGTCGCTATACTGTTTGGGAAGATCGCTGTCACTTCATCGTACGAGCACAGAATAACCAACTTCTCCCGCCAAATCCTACCAGGGGATACGTTTGCAATGCATAATTTTTCGGATCTTATCATGGCTTTCTGACAGCGTTGTGTTGACCGTGCCTTCGTTTTCTTCTCCATCATCCGCTGACCGCTTGTGGGTGCCATCGCCACGACCTCATAGCTATTAGGCAATCATCTGAGTGGAACTCGGCCACTACGACCATTGTACCTTCACCAGCTCTGAATGTGGGGATCTCGCTTGCATCACCGACGAGCCGTAGATATCATGTGCTCTATGCTGACCCAAGACACCACTTCTCCTCAATGGACGCTCACCAGAAAGTCTGGATTGAGCTACCACAAACCCGACTCCTTCCATGGCGAACACTACAAGCTTGTTAAGAGGCGCCGCGTTCATCACACGTGCTGTATCTGGTATGACACTCGCAAGTATGCCCATGATCAAACGGAAACCATTTGCTTGTCTCATCTACAGGTCTTGGCCGAAGTACAGCATATGCATTCGCTCGCTGCGGACTTCGTCAACTTGCACTATGCGACCTCCGCCCTGACAATCTCCAAGATACAGTCGGACGGTTGAAAGACGATCATCCAATGTCGGATTCTTCCCATTGAGATGAATACGAGCAAGGAAGCATCCCTTAGTTCAGCCATTGCCTCCGCTGTCTCCGCCCTCGGCCGTTTGGATTTAGCTGTCAACAATGCCAGCATCGCTGGCACGCCCCTGCCAATCCATGAGAATAGCCTCAAAGACTGGCAATTTGTCATGTCCGTTAACCTCAATGGCAGTTGGCTGTACCAAAGAGCTCAGATCCAGCCGTTCCTGAAGCAGGAACCACTGCGACCAACACCTCGCGGTAGTCGTGACGTTATTGTCAATGCGGCAAGCATCCTCGGTCTGGTGGCAGCCAGTCCTTCCACCCTAGCAACGTCCTACACAGCTTCGAAGCACGCAGTCATAGCCTTGACAAGGACTGACGCCGTGACTTACGCCTCCCAAAACCTCCGCATCAACGCCATCTGCCCTGGCTACGTCGCCACGACCATCCTCAAATCCGCCTCTCAAACCGGTGTCATGCCCAGCTTGATCCAGCAAGTCCCACAGCAGTGACTGGGGGAGCCAGAGGAGACTGCTGACTCCATTGTCTACCTGGCAAGTCCAATGTCGAGCTTCATGACTGGTGCGACACTGGCTGTTGATAGAGGTTATACTGCGCAGTAACCACGAATTGCTGCGATGATAGAAGTTCTTCGATGTGCTTTGGATCGTGTCTGTCCCACTGCGAGCGTCGAATCATCCAAGTCACAGGCCGGTCAACTTGCCAAGTCCAGTTGACGGGCTTCTCCGGATTCTTGCGTTGGCAGAGCTGAAGTCGCAGGAGGCGAAGAAATGATGAAGCCATGTTTCGATTAACAAACAAATCCAATACACTTTTCTCCAGTCGAGTCGAGTATGTATACGACAGCTGAATCGTAAGAATCATGGCTCCATCGCAAAACTTCTTCATTCCCATAGTGCGCCGCGATTTTGGCGAGCCGGCTTCGGAGAAATCCCGGTTCATTCACCTACTACATGAACCTCTACACGTGGAAAAAGATGCAAAAATATAGTGGTCAACCACCGTAGTCCTAGTCTTGCGGTACAATGCTTGGGAATGGCAGAGCGGAGAAGGTCACCACTACGCACTCGAATCTGACCATAGGTACTTATTATGGATGTCCTACCATATTCTCATTGTCCTACGGTCGTATGTATAAGCCAGAAACACTTTACTTCCCTTAAAGCCTCATTGTAACCCCAAGGCACTCACAAGGGACAGCCCACTCGACTGAGGACAATGGTCAATGTCACGAATGCCTTGTCTCTAAGGGATCATGGCTGTGTGAAGTGAGAGTGGATAAGAGCACAATGTATACTCCCTCCTTTTCTCCAGTCCATCGGCATTTCGGCCTCTCAGCTAAGTGCACTGTGACTCCTAGAGAAGAGACTGTTTGCAGGAAGCGTTGTGCCTCGCGAATACTGACTGGCAATTCCGTACGGAATAGCGGCGTTCCATCAACTTCGAGCGACCAGATCTACTTCGAATGAGCCGTCCCACCTAGTTGCTTACCATAATTCTAATCTCGCACCTGAATGCTGATATATATAAGGGGTATATCAGACGTCATACAGAAGCTGTCGTAACCTCTGTACACAGACCACTCTCCTCAACTCCAAAAGCCCAGCTCTTCGCCTATGATTCGATATGCAAACACTTTTGCAAAAGCCTCAAAAGTCCAATTCTTCCTCCCAGTCCGCTTCTCGAGATCATAAAGCATGCTATCGATCTCTTTCCACATACCAACCAAAACTTCCGCGGTGTATTTCAACCTACCTGCTGCTGAAATCACGGGGATGGCCACCTTTCGCACCCTCGACGGGAAGGCCATTTTTCGCATTTCGTTGCTGAAGAATGCTAAGCAACCGCAGCCTTGGGGCCGATTTGAGGGCCTGGGTTAATGGCACAGAGAATTTTCCCTCGTTGATATCTTCTGCAAATCCCTTTTGCTCGACGGTTTCCTGGGCTTATAGATCGTGATAGTCATCTCCTTGGTCGGGAGAATCGTCTAATTATGAATATTATATTTCCAGCATCGACGGCTTTCCTGGTGGTTGCCTCGGTTTGCAGAAGGTCTGGGAGTAATGCGAAGAGCCAACCTGTTTCTGTTGGAGCGTGAGAGGAGTTCTCTCTCGTATGGAGATTCTGATGACCTACTTCTATCGACTGTTTGGGGCAGTCTTCTTCGATTGGTACTGAACTATGGCACTTCCAGTGTAGGTCTAGACCTTGGCCGATATTGGCGCCGACGAGTTGATCTGTGATGTCTGTTAGTATGTTGTGTAATTATAACTGCCACAATGCTGTGAAATACCTGTTACAGTGGCGAGAGCAGCAGGAGATAGAGTCTGAGCGGTCTTGACAGCCTTCATCATAAGCAGATTTGCAGCATTCATCGTCCGGCCTTGCGGTACAGAATGACATTCCGTGGCGACGTTCCGAGTCGTCCTGGATGTCATCAAGCCTAATCGATTAGCTCACGCGTCAACGGCAGAATGAGACTTGACTCCGATTGTGAAGGGCGTTGCTAACGGCGCGAATTCGCTGGAGGACGTAGATGGTTGTCGTGTATTCGACCCACAAGCTGAGCCGATCAACGCGTTCGGCGCCGGGCCATGAGGTTGGTTTGATAAGTTGCAAAAATCATCGCCTGTGGTGTAAGCTGCGACCCGATGGAAGTGACCAACGAGTTCTTCTTACCTAGGCCGAAAGTGGGCGCAGCTGCAAAAGCCCTTCGAAATCGTGCTGCTAGTGTGGAAGTTCGAGCTTCAGCCGACGCGTGATGCCTCGTCTTCTTGGGCCGCCATCGATAAGTCCACCGATACGCCGCGACAGTGCTATGTTCGTCCTAATCCCATTCAAGCGAATGCTACTTCGTTGCGTGGGATGTCTTGCAATAGTGATACATAGTGTGCAGACCATCAGCCTCCTGTCGCTTGCGCCATCACGTGGCGCACCGCTGCTCTTGCAGGGCTGGACTTGAAAATCATCCATTACACTTGGTAAAAGTGCTGTGCTATGCTATGCCTAAACCCGGGTATCAAACGCCAAGTGATATGCAACGCTCCTCACTCATTTTTATCTCCCTGTCATCATATACTCGCTCTCCTCGGCGCCATAGTCCTTCTCAAATTTCTCTTCTCCTCTGTCTCTTCCTCGATCGGGGGCAAGACCCCCCCTTCTCGCAGATCTGCCAGGAACTTCTTACCGTACTGATATCCTACTTGATAGATCTCATCGAACTTGCCGAAGTCCAATGTGCCGTAGGCCTCGATTGGTGGTCTCATATACCTGCACCCGGGGATGCTCTTCGCGCGCTCGAGGTTGTCCACGGAGCTCACGTAAGCAAGACGAGCCTGGATCTCGGACAGGGTGGGCGGGTTGGGATGTGACGAGAATGGGTTCCAGCGATTCAGAGAAGCCCAAAAGCCAGAGAGGGAATCGCCATAGTTTTGAGGGGAGTCATCATCAAGGGCACCAACATCGACAGCGAAGATCTGGTCCGCGCCGAGGGCTTTCATGTGTGACACTGTCAGGTTGTCGGTATAGCCACCATCGAGGAGCATGTTACCCTCGTCACAGAGAGGAGGAAGCAGACCTGCTAGAGACATCGAAGCACGCACATATCGCCAAACATAGCCGCTGGTGTGAATCTCTGAACGTGACTTCGAGATGTTGGTCGAGTTGCAGTAGAAATCGAGCCAGAAGTCTTCGATCTGAGAGTCACCGAACGCTTTGAAAATGCCGCGATTGAACTCGTGGCCGGTCGTGTAGGAGGCAGATGGGTAGGTGACGTCTAATGCGAAGCGCCACATGCTGCCCATACGACCAGCGAACTTCTTAACACGACCGTACATCGGCACGACATCTGCGTCTTGAGCGTAGACAGCGCCTACGAAAGCACCAATGGAGGTGCCACCGATGATGTCTATGGGCAGACCTGCTTCTTCCAAACTTCTGATGATGCCAACGTGAGCAAGACCTCTTGCGCCACCTCCGCCGAGTACCAGGCCAACAGACTTGCCGCACAATCTTCTTGCCAAGCGGTGGAAATCACCCTTGAATGGTGTCTCGGCAGAGAACAGCGGTGTCTGTCGGACACGACGCGAAGTGTACTTGTGAATCTCGGCTTGTATGACTTGGACGCGCTGCTTGATGGCATTACCAAAGCGCTTCGGCCCAGTGGTATGGACAGGACCTTCTGACGCTGCACGGAAAGCCAGCTGTACGTGATGATGGCCTCCATTGATCCAGGGTCTATTCTTGAGCCATGCGCGAGTGGTACCAGAAGGGCAGTAACGTTCGGAATGCAGAAGGATGAGCTCTTTGCGTGCAGTCGTCTTCGTCGTCAGTAGAAAGCGTTCGTACTCGCCAATCGCTGGAGAGCCTTCGGCAAGGCCGACCATGTAGATGCAATCTGCCTGGCTTAGACATGTCTGCGTCCATGTTGATTTAACGCTGGTGTCAGCCACGTAGATCACGATCCCGAACTTCTCTTCTACGTCAGCCAGGTACTGTGCCAGCTTGAGCTTACCCATCTTGGTGAACGCATGTCGCCCTAAGTGGTTCAAGATCGTGGACTGACTGAGCACCGACACGCCATTTGGAGTGCCAATTTGGTGCAGGGCACTTTGCAGCTTGCTGCCGAACTCCACAACTGGAACGCCGGCAGTACAGGGTATGATAGCAACGGTCCGCAGGTTGCTGATCGACGCCACCTTCGGTCTCTCAACAGAAAGCTTATTGTAGCTCTCGAGTTCGTTCTGAGGGTTCTCAATCAACGCTCTCATGCGAGAAGCAATGATCTTGGAGACTTTGATGGTAATGCCGGGGTGTTCCTGCGCCAAGCTGTTGAACAGAGTCTTTGGGAATTTGGCCAGTTCTGTGTCGCGAATGGCGTGCAGAGTGCCAGGTCGAGTCGTCTCTGTCAAGACCTCGAGCTCGCCCACACTGTCACCTTGGCCATACTCGCCAATGACCTTCATCTCGCCGGCGTCGCTTTCCTGAATGGCTCGTAAACGTCCGTTAAGTACGAGGTAGATAGCATCGCTGTCATCCTTCTGGTGATATATGGCCTGGCCAGCATTGACCTGCACCCATTCCAGCGCGAAGTCAATGTGCAGTATCAATCGGGGCAGCAGGCTGGTCATTCTTTTGGCCATAGTCAGAAGCACAACCGGATGGCGTTCGACAATCTTCTCAATGGCATGACGAGGCAGGAAACCAACATACACATCTGTTTTCGCCCTCACGTCGATGAACGAGCGATACGATGATATGCTTCCAAGGTACCCAGCGAGTCCACCTGGCTTGATGAGAAAGAGGCTCTTGCGTGACGAGCGCGCCGATTTTTGTCGTCGATGGTGCTCCGAGCCACCCACTGACGTCGACCTCGCAGCTCCCGAAGTTCTTCGCCTGTCTTTCGCTCCCAATAGATCTGACGCCTCGACGCCACCCGGCCTAGCCATGGTGCCAAACAGATTCGAATGGGAAGCTTCCTGTTCATCGACCGAGGCGCTAACATCTAGAAAGCCATCGATTACATAATACAGTCCAGGGTTACGCTCTCCTTCTTCGACAAGAACAGAATCTTTCGGGAAGAATACAATTTCGACTTCATTCTTCAAGTCTTCCATGATGTTAACAGACCCTCCTACACTGAAAGCAGATTGCGAAGCCACAGACTCGGAGTCTTCCTGTGAGCCATCGAACGGGTCCATGAAGCCGAATGCATTGTTGAAAACTGCGCTTTGCCGCTTCGAGTCGTACGACACCAAGCGAGGCGATTGTGCGACCGATCCTGGTTGCCGTAGACTGTCCTTGGAGTTGGTGAGCCCGATGGCTTTGGCCATGCACTCCATGATTGACTCGCGGAAAATTACATCCTCATCCATCGACTCTTGTCTGTGCATAGTTGCGCGCGGGTTATAATCGGTGCTGAAGTGGTCGCGTTTGGTTCTCGCAGGATCGTGAATATCTCCATTGCTTGTTCGTGGGGCAGAGTATGGTTGTGAAAAGCTGCCTCTCGACCCTCGCCCAGCTGGAGAACGAGCAGCGTGGATATTGGTCAGCAGGTCACCAGCACTGATTCCACCTCTCTCGCCTCCAACTAGATCTGCATTGAGGCTGCCGTTGCGGGCGTTCTGCCTAATATGCATGGCTGCATCGCGACGTAGACTACTACTAGCACGCTTACGTTGCGAGATTCGAGGATTGTGCAAGGCAATACCTTTCATGCCTTCTTCCGGGCCCACACGCTCGAGATCTTTCCTGAACTTGTTCTTCAGTCGCTCCAAGGCTTCGCCCCGAAGAAAGTCTGGCAGATCGTAGGTTGTGTACTTGTCCATGAGCCTTTCTGTGCGCAGTACCTGATCTGTCAATCCCAAGTATGAGTTGGCAGTAGCCAATGTCACACGCTGCAGTCTTGTCAGGATGACATGCACTATATGTGCTGTTGCCTTTGGGTAAATCCTAGTGATGCGGTGAAAGGCACTTGCTGGAATCACAGCAATGGTGGTGTCGACCGTAGCACGAGCGACAATATCTGGATGTGCTGACGCATGCTTCCTTGCCCACTTCGCCCGTGGGCTGTTGCCGTAAATGAGGCTTGGTCTTCGGCTGTGCCTGCCTTGGCCGTCAGTGCTTCCATCAAGCGTCAACGGAGGCGGCTCCTTGTTGAAAGAGTTCAGACCAGTAATGCTTGAGTGCGTTCTTTGACGCGAAACAGGTCGAGAAGACCCAGCTCCTGTCCATTGAACGCCACTGTCAGTACCAGATTCTGGAGTACCATCTTCATCGTGAATGTTCATACGCATCTGATTTTTGAGGTTGCCACTAGACTCGCTGGAAGGTAGATCGTCGTCCTCATCGTAGCGCATTTTGACGTTATCGGTAAACAAGGCCAGAATAGAAAAGAGCGAGGACATTGGAGCTCCATTCTTGACCTCGGTGAGCAGTTGGTAGCTTCCATGACTTCCAGAACGATGCTCTGGCTCATCGTCGTCGGCGATGGCAAACTCAGCTGGCGATTCGGCTCCAGATCCAGCTTTGGACTTGACAAAGATCTGGACTAAGCCATCCACGACCAGGCAGAAGCCCTTCTCCTCCTCCAGAAGCAAAGTCTCGCCGGCGATCAGCTTTCTGGTCTGCATAGTACGCGTCAACTCGTGGAAGACTGGCCGTTCGAGGTAGCCGAAGACTTTGATAGCACTGAGGAACTCATCGAAGTAGTTCGACAAGCCAGGCTTCGAGTCCGTTTCCTGAGATTCTGGAAAGATCTCAATCTGCGGCTCCTTCCTCTGAGGCTCTGGCGGCAGACGCGAGTATACGGTCAGGAATCTGTAGCGGACGAACCAGGTGACGGTACTGGCAAAGACCAGCAGGAGGAGGAGAAGGGTCGTCATGTTCATGGTGAAGGTCAGGCTCGTCGACAGGAAGGTGAAGAGCCATGTTGGTAATGTGTAGGTCAGAAAGGTGATGATCCAGTACAGGACACTAGGAACAACAGTGAAGAGTCCCAGGGCCAGGCCTCCCAGCATGCTCAACGTCGACCGGGCGGATGTTCCTGCAGCATCGGCCGGGGGAGTAGCGGATATGTTGGGCGCGAGCGAGGAGACAACGTCGGCGAGAGTCTGCGCAGACGCGATTGGCGAAGATGTGTGCACAGCACTCTGCTGGAGGGAGGACGGCGCGCGGACCATTACGCCTGAAGCACGTGGAGCGGGAGTTGGCGTGCGGTGAGAGCTGGGGCCTGGTGTGGCAGTTGTGGCGCGCGGGTCGAATCAATCCAGTGAGTGGGAGAACGTGCCAGGTGCCAGGTGCCAGGTGCTAGCATCGTCAAGTGGGGCGATTCTAAGCAAGGAATGCTAGGAGGAGGAGAGA
The DNA here is from genome assembly GCA_001297265.1 of Mycosphaerella arachidis. NCBI lineage: Eukaryota > Fungi > Ascomycota > Dothideomycetes > Mycosphaerellales > Mycosphaerellaceae > Mycosphaerella > Mycosphaerella arachidis. Next base: position 36,837 of record LIHB01000063.1, read on the forward strand.
TGGTCAACGCGAGGTCATGTGAGCATCTTCTCCTACAGTACGCGGTTGGGGGATGTGGATGTGTTGTTGCAGAGCAAGATCCATGTACTGGGGAAGGGGGAGAGACGTCGTGTGCTGGACGACAGACATGGATGGCCGTTGCAGTCTCGTGTTCTCGTGTTCTCGTGTTCTCCTCGTGTCGTGGCGTCGTTAGCAAGGCTCGGAAGACATCACCGAGCCCTAGAAGTCCTTCGCGAGTCGTGCACAGCCAGCTGCACAGGAGGCTACACCACCTCCACTACAACTTGGGCAGATGTTAATTAACTGCAGTTATGCCATCAAATATTGACTACAGTCCCCTAACCATTAGGTAGCTTTCATTAGGCTATACACGACGTGCGACTGTGCATATTTCGCCCCAGTTTCAGCTTCGGGGAGCATCACCTACCTGGTCGCGTGTTTTTTATGAGTGAACATTGAACCGAGAATACAGACGCCTTTTGGTTACAGTTCATTCATCGCGGCGCTGACATCCACAACCTCGCGTGTAGTCGCGGTGGAAACAGTGCACACCCCATACCGCATATCCCTCGCCGCGCACAGCGACCGCGATGGCCTCGCAGAACAAAGTGGTCCACCAGGACTACATTGCGCGCATCCGATACTCGAATCAGCTGCCTCCTCCGCCGAATCCACCAAAGCTGCTCGACATCCCCGGCACAGGACTCGCAGGGGGACAGTACACGAGCGCAGGCTATGCATCGAGATTAGTGAGGGAGCAGCCGCTCAACATCGAGGCGGACGCCGAGTTGGGCATGCCCATTGACCTGATTGGCATCCCTGGCATATTTGATGGAGACGAGAGAGGTGATAGTGTCCACATGAGAGAAGAGGATCCCCATGTGTACTGACTGACACGCAATAGCCATCAGCGCGCGACCCGGCGCACAACTCCACCCGGCGGACAGAGCACTCCTCAAACCACTGTCCACATTGGGCAAGGCAGCGGCAGCGAGCGGGGGAGCATCATTCTTGCGACGAACAGAGTACACGGCATCGCAGGCGACACAGCACTTCACATCATCCACTTCCAAGGATCTGGTCAAACTCCGCAACGATGCGAAGCGAAGGAGACCCAGTCTCAACAAGGAGGATCCCATCAACATCATGCGCAACATCATCAAGGGCTTCGACATTGCACATCCGAAGGACGCCTACACGGGCGAGGACAGTCAGACCAACCTGCGAGGTGCCCAGGTCACAGACGCCGAGACGAAGGCCTGGTCAAATCCTAGGCACCCTCAGAAGCCGGACCTCAAACTGCTCGACTCGTATCCTGTCCTCCCCGATCTCGAGGCCATCCCCACCACCGGCTTCTACATGATCATGAAGTTCGAAGGCAACCCCCTCTCCAAGACCGAGCATTACGACCACCGACTCGACACTGCCGTCATGCGACCGGTAATGGACGAGGAAGCGGAGGCCATCTACCAGGAGAAGCTAGCTGCATGGGAAGAGTCTGACAAGACCAAACCAGAGCCCATTCGCGAGTACGACTATGACTACTTTATCCCACAAGACGCGGCTGCGGTGCATGGCATTAAGCGCAAACTCAACCCCAACGACCCGGAAAATGAGGATCCGGAGCTATACACAGATGAGGTCGATGAAGGCAAGAAGGCGTTCAAGTTCGCACGTCTGCGTACGTACGAGACCAAGTCGCAGAAGGGAGATCCGAAGGAGTACTACAACCATACCTTGGCCGTGGCACTCCACGATCCGGACTTGGAAGTCGGCGAGGTGCCAGGCATCAAGAAGAGACTGCACAAGGGCGCATACTACTACCCGATCGTACAGACTACTGCAGTCCGGCCGAAGCGAAATGTGGGCAGAATCGCATACCAGCAGGAAGAAACCAAGATCGACGAACTCAATATCACGGTCGCAGACCCGGGCGAGGAGCTACAAGCTGCGCAGCTGGAGAAGCGAGCAGCTATTGACCCAGCAGTGAGAACTACTGAGGTGGCGTGAGGAAGAGGCATGACAAGATCGATGCGCAGTGCTATCTCATCCACTATCCACAAAAATATATGGAGCGGGTGTTTGGCTAGCTCCAGTCCTTATACCTCCTTACTCTCGCGCCTGGTGAGAGATACGAAAATACTGCACCGGGACAGAAAATGCACTTCCAATCATCATGGCCCAAGTCCTCCTGGCAGAGAACAAAGACATGGTGTAGAACGAAAATGTCACATGCGCTGGCTCGAGCGCCTCCGCGAAAATCATCGGAAGTACTGCCATCTGGGACAGATGGAGCTGATGGACCCGAGGTCCTTGTGCAGGGTCTGGACCTCTTAAGAGACACGCCTTTACTCTCAGAATCGCCATCAAGCGATGCTCTGGAGGAGAGCAAAGATGCAGAACCTCGATCCCTTCCAGGACTCTTAACAATACCAACCGAGCTTCGTAACATAATCTACGAGCTCGCCTTCACCTCCAAAACTCCACGGTCCATATTCCTAGTCGACGCTTGTCCACCCCAAAACTTCTTGATCCTGACCTGTCATCAAGCCTACTCCGAAGCCCGCCACATTTACAAATCCGGCTATCAGCAGTACTGGACAGCAAACCACTTCTGCTTAAACTTGCTGTCATACTGCACCTTGGACCTCTCCAAGGTAAACCTTCTGAACGAGCGCGACCTCCAACGAATCGAGCGTCTGACCATCTGGGCCAGGAAGGAATACCTGCCTCCGGGTCTTGTCGCGAACGCGACGATACAATTTGTTCACCTGTCTGGCATCTGGTCGAGGTACGTTCAGTACGAGCGGTTGAACCGACCTTGGCCTCCGACGTGGCAGAGGAATTATGTTGCGGTGAGGAGGCATGGTTTTGGGATGAGGGCGTCGAGTTGGTGCTTGCAGCTCGATACTGTTGCTGAATGCGCTGATGTGTTGCGGGATGAGGAGGAGCCGATGTCATTGAAGGAGCAGGTTGTTTTGATTATGAGGGAGTTGAGTCGAGAATCCAGGGAGCCGAGGTGGCGTTACTGATGCGGTGCCCGGTTGTCGTCGTCGCGCCGGGCAAACTCTTTAAGCATGGCTGGCCTGGCCGAGCAAAGCACGAGAACCATGGTAATGCCACGACTCAGCTTACTAGCGTCTTCTCGCAAGGCTCAAAATCAGTAACAGGTCTGCTCCTTCAACGACAAGTCCACCCGAAGGTTCACACTTGTACTTGCCGTCCTTGTCACATTTGAATTTCATACTCAGAACCACGAATATTCCTTATCGATGCTCCTCTACCAGAACACACGCAGCTGAACACTGACCGCTCTCCGCGATCATACCTGTGTCCAGTTAGAGCGCACCATCTACCATCGTAGCATCATCCTCAGTACTGAAAGCCTCTTGAGATCCCACTCTCTTGCACCACTCCCTCGTGTCCAGTACCCTCCCCATCATCCCCTCCGTCCCGATTGTCCACATTCTAATGACAGCAGCTCTCTCCCATGATGAGCATGCAAGCCTGCATGCAATGGGATATTTTTCCACGTACGCCCTGGAAGCAGAGAAGATCCACCGCAGTCGCGATCCAGCAACCCCGTCCACTCACTCCTCGGTGAGGAAGGCTGTGATATTTTTCACCCTTCCCATAAAGGTGCCGGAAGATTTCGGTCGGCTGCGCGAAGTTTCGGCATGGCCTCTGAGGGGTTAGCTTTCAAGCGCGTCTCGTCCTAGCTTCGTTTCAGGGAGAATTTCGAAAGCTGCACTGCTGTGCTGGAAGGTCGCATGAGCTCAGATGTGGATATGGAGCCATATGTGAGACGTAGTGCGGCCAGGACGTGGGCTGTGTGGGAAGGTGATGCGGATGGGAATGAGGACAGCCGATGGTAGAGGAGGATGCGACAGATGTGGAGATTGCCGCACACTGAAAGTTTGGTGTGTGCATTTGCTCTCTGTGCCGCTATTGTTGATCAGTCCACGACTATGGTATTTCTCATCGATGAATCCTCCGGCGGGATATCAAGAATTGCGCGAACCTCGATTGTTGTGCAATGATTCGTTCGGTGCGATGAACTTAACGAGCTTGTCCTCGTCCATCGGCGCCACTGTGTCGTATTTCACACTACACTCTAGCCGATATATGATCACCAGTCCGGTCGCATGCTTGAAGTCTTTGTCGATCGTACTCTGCATGATGTCTTCGTCTCTTTGTCAATTGTAGGACAAAATCACGATCACATCGCTGTCGATCAAGAAAGCGTTGGCGCTAGCGTTCGAATGGCAGGTGCCAATACTGAACAAGCTCTAAGGTCTAGCTTCGTCTTCTGATGCGGTGAATGTTCTGGCCAGATGGCAAAACATATTAGCCACTGCCATCTGCATATTATTTCGGCACCGTTCTTGCCGCGTCTTTGGTCGATACAGCCGTAGGCTCTGTAACCAGGGTCGTTCGAATGATGGGATGTACCTTCGGTGAGAGCGCTGCATGGCCACCTTCCCAAAGGGTGGTGACGGCAACATCACCCTGAGGAGACTCCCAGGCTGCCTCGATGTGTCCAATAAGCCATTGGTTGAATGCTGAGTCGGAAGGGTCGACCTCGAGCGCCGAGGATAGAAGCATCTCAAATGCCTTTGCGTCAGACTCTCTGAAAAGCCCTTCTTGCCGTCCACGGTCAAGCTCATGGAAGTGCTCCTTCATGGCCATCAGCCAAACGTCTTCTCTGGACATGCTGTAGTCCATCCTGAGCCATGCGATCGGTCCAGAGTGCTGTAGACGAGGATCGCTGAGCATTGCGAAGATCTTATCCCGCACATCACTGCACTGGGTTCTGGCATATATCGAGAATATTCCCGAAGGTAGAGGCTTGTTATCCTCTAAACGAGCTCGCGCCATGCATAATTTCCGTGCTCGCGAATGCCTTGGCTCCTTAGCTCTATATGATCGCTACAGCCAGGGTATGAAATCTGCGGTCCAGTCGAGGCTCACGTTGCCACACCGAAGAGTGACATTTTGCGCTTGCATGATCTCGGGAATGATCCAGGTTCGTCGAAAATATTCACAGGACAGTAGGTAGTCAATTGCGAGATCGATAGTTTCCTCTTCCATAGCCCTCAGACATGCATCGAGAGCAGGAGACTTGACTCTCTCCAAGGCGATAGTAAGATCTGAGACCTCCTCACAAGCAGTTAAACCATGCGATTACCTTTCGGGCACCATGGAAGATTCGCCACATCTGGCGGACCTGCTGTGTCCGCTCTTCGATATCTCGCTGGTTGATGCAAACTGCGTAGATCCAGTACCAATTTTGATGGGGACGCGTATGCCCCCGTATCAGAACGGCTAGGCATGGACGTGGTGACACAATTGGTCTCGTGAAGGGCGCCCAAGGCTGCATGAAGATTTCCAGTCACCATGAAGCTCTGACCATTCAGTAAGATTTCTTCCGTCAGATTTGGGTGACCCCAAAGGTAGGATAATGCCTCATAAGGTCTGATTTGCGCTGTGCCGCCATCATGCCAGTCGACAGCTTCGATGACCAGTTCGAGTTTGACGTCGTATACTGTGCTTTCGGGAAGAATGCGGACAAGTCGAATGCTGTCGCCACTCGCAGCTACGTTGTACCGGAAAGGATATATGTTGGCGTTCCAGCGGCCTCGTTCCGGGATGGCGGCCATGACGATGCCTGTCAACTGCTTCCAGCGGGTCGGTTGACGTGCTAAAGTCTTTTCGCAACTGCACTCCGAGATGTTATGTAGTTCGATGGTGCCCGCACAGAGTGACACGCTGAAGATGAGAGGCTGCTGTAAGCTAGCTGTATACGACCACAGTCCGGCTGAGCAACCGCCAAGTGCCAGCTTGCTGGACACTGACCCGTCAGCCTGCATGTCTTCCCTGCGGGATAGATCCTGTACAACACCGGCGCAAGTGGTGCACGATGCCTGGTGGCCATATCACATCTCATGACATACGTCTACTGTCTGCAATCGTAGTCTGCATACAAAAAGCATCTGCGCTCTATAGACGATCCGGCGCTCGGTGGCGCCTCGCCATATCCTGGTGTTGTCCTTGGCCCTCAAGAATCGCTGCTGCGCTCGCCAAACTACAAAATGAAAGACTCTCACTCGCTCGCTATCTTCTTCGCCTGTGACGCTTCCGGTCACCCAATTCGAGGTCAGAAATAGCACCGTCCTCAGCATCATCTATATCCTCGTCGGCTTGGCGGAGATGACTGCGGCGACTCATGTCGCTGGGTCGGTGCTGAGGTGAATTCTGCGGCTGAATAGGTGTGTCGCCGAATATGAAGGTCTCTTCCAGAGAAGGTGACGTCGCACCAAAGTCGACGGCTGCTTGTCCATCGCGGTTGACACGGTCCAGGCTCGCCCTAAACTTAGCCTTCGCATGTGCCAGGCTTTCAGGCGACTAATCTGAGTTGGAATTTTTGGCCTTCTTCGGAGGCGTGGGCTCCTCAGTACTCAATGTGATATAATGTCCTCTTTAGACTCTTCAAATTAGCAAAGGCTGTTCAATATGGTTGGAGAGATACCGCAGTCACAATTCCTCATCCAAGGTCTCCGCTGTCGGCGGCGGTGGAACGTCTCGCTTGACTTCCGGTGTGGACGCTGCTCTATGCTGAGCATCGTTGGGAGGTGCGTCAGCCATCGATGTCGCAGACAGCAGGGTTTCGTTTGGCGTCGAGCCCAGGGAACCGAAGCTGTTGTTCAGCCCGGGCATGCTCGCTCTATGACGCTTGAAAGGACTGGCTAATGCCTCCGCGTCTGGACCTGGTGATAGGCCATCAGGTGGTGTGCCAGCATTCGCGCCAGTGCTGGTGATGGACTTGGGCGTGTCCACTGGGGTAGCCTCTTCGGTCTTGAGATGAGGCGACTTCTTCATCTGGTCGTTGACTGAATCAGCAGAGTGCTGCCGCTTGAGCTGTGTGAAGTCAGTATCTTGTCATTCATTGGACATGGTAGTTCGTGCTGACCTTGATTTTGCTCACACCCTCCGCGGTCTCGCGGATGCGCTTAGCATCTTCGGGTGATAGATGGTGGTTGCTATTCTCTTGCTTGGCGTCGTCATCATCAGGTCCGTCTGGCAACCTCTCATCATCCTCGTCATCGGCATCACTGTCCATGGCGTCGACATCCCTCTCCTTGGCCTTTCGTTCTCGATAGCCTGAGTATCCGACCGTTCCCTGTGCCTTGAGCGGACCGAGCTTCGAGAAGTCTGGCCCTGAAGACTTCCGCTTCGTGGACTGCGGCGTCTTCTCAGCTTCTTGACTCCCGAGCATGCCCATCTTGCGTAGCTGCTTCTCGCCTCTATAGAAGAATGTGAATACTGCGTAAGGTGATTCTGGAGGATCCAAGCCTGTTACTGTTTGCGTGCTGATGGTTTTGGGATCCAATGTTTTGGGTTTGGCAAAACTTGTGGTGTGGTCGACGTCTGCATCACCTCCCTCGCCATTGCCGTTCTGCTCCATGTTTTCGTCGTCATCGTGTGCGTCAAACTGTGGCGAGTACTCTCCTCGCTTGATCTCGCCGCTGGCAAGCACGCGGAACAGGGCAACCTTGATCTGGCCTGCGGCTTCCGGTTGGGGTGGCTCGTCGTCCGAATCGCTGTTGTCGGAGTCGAACAAGCCTTCGTCGTTGTCAATGTCCTCGACTGGAGCGCTACCGTCGCCGCCATATCGAAGCAGCCCATTCCTTCGCTTAGCAGCATCGTCTTCGCCGCCACTCTCGCTGTCACTGTTCGCGCCCTCCTTCTCTTTCCGCTTCCGACGCGCCTTCTCGAGTCTTCGCTGCCGCTTTTCGATGCGGTCCTGCTTGTCCTTGCTGCTGCCTTCGAGATCGAGGCCATTGAGCCATCTCTCCAGTCCCACCTCTCGAAACAGGAACTCGCGTTCTGCCAGCCCTCCACCTTCCGACTCTGGAACACTGACCCATCTCGAGTTCACCCACGTCTCTTCACCCCGCCGCAGTAGTGTCGCGACTTCCTCCTTTGCTCGGCCGTCGAAGTAGATGTAGGCTGCAATGGTCTCGTTGGGATTGGTGGTGCGGGGGATGTAGGGCGGTATTGCGGCGCCATACTTGGCACGTTCGCCAGTGAAGCCCGGCAGTCCTCCCACCACCCTGGGCTTCGGGTATGGGTCCTCTGGTGTGGCCTTGGGTGTCGAGTAGGGTACGTTGAGGCCCGGCGTGAGCAAGGTGATGCTGATGGCAAAGGTGGACTGCTCTGGCTTGCCCGTGGCAGAACCAAAGGGGACTTTGGCAGGCGGAACCGGTATGTAGGTGGATATGCGACTCTGCCGCGACTGCTTCTGGACGGAGAACTCGGGGATGGGGCCATCAGGCGTGTGTATACTGACCGCAAGGCCCTTGAAGCAAGGCATCTTGCGGTCTTTCCGTCTCAAGAATGGGACTTGGACTTGGACTTGGAAGCTTCGGGTGGGAGATGGCGCTGCGGGGATGGCAAAGACGGTCGCCTCGCAACAGTGTCTGCTGTTTCTGCGCGTCCTTCTGCGGTGGCGTGTCGCTTTCCACGTCGGAGCGTGTCCACGTGCGTGTCCGCGAGCCGCGTGGGTGGTTGGCCGGGTGGGTGTTGTCTGCAGCTTCGTTTCTCGTACCTACGCAGGTAGCACAGCTAGGGAATCCTGCGCAAGCGATCAACGGCAACGCGAACTCTATTTCCTGCCTAAGGTACATACGATGTATGTACAGCCACACGGCCTACACTACTAATGAGGTCGTGAGAGTGACGGGGCGGACGAGGTGGAGCTAGAATAGGTATGGTATATTGCTGCAAGTCATCCATGCGCAGCTGTGCCGCGTTATTATACAAAACGTCACATCTCTTGTAGTCGTTGTTCACCAGTTCGTTGACCAAGTCACTCGAGTCTATTTCTACCGGGAAGATCGTCCCGATTGTGTTCGTGATCCCTTCACACTCTCCCATCCCGCCGACCATGCAGACTCCAGCTCCTTCAGCCGCATCCTCGCCCACCGACACCAAGGACCTGGAGACGGAGGAAGAAGTCATTGCATACGTGCAACGATGCGTTCTCGACGGTATCGATGGCGTCAATGCTCGCAGGCTGGAGAGGACGGACTCGACCTTTCACTTCGTCGCCCCTGGCTTCAGGCAGATATCTGATGTATCATTGAACATAGATGAGTTCCTACTGCTGCTTAAAGCACATTGCACCAACTATCCAGACTTCCGCGTGCGCTGTGGGGACATCACCACCGATCTCGATATGAAGCGAAACAGTGCTCTGGTCTACTACAACACGGAGACGACAGGCGCTCCCCCTGGCGTGACGAGGCCTGCATGGTCATCGTGCGAGTTCAGGAAGATAGACGGGAAGTGGCAGCAGATCTGGGCCAAGACGATGCATGGACCTGCTCATGGTGGCCTGGGACCTTGAGCGGACGGTGGCAAACTGGTCCTACCGCGACTGACATTATTGCCTTGCTCAATCGCACCAAGCGTCTGAATCTCAGCAAAGATCTACTAGCAACGTGCAAGGGGGCGGTATGGAGACGTCCGGCGGCACCCTCGACCTTCGAAACAAGGCCTTGCGGGCTCTAAACTTGAGTTCCTGTAGTGCGACTGTATGATGGAGATCCGCGTGACGGACGCAATGATGATTAATGGAGCCATCGTGGATGCTCGAGGCTCTCCCGTGAACCGATCGGGTTGGTTATGAGCACCAGCGCCAGCGCGAGGTGCACCTGCCAAGGATGTGCGGCTTCACCCAGGCCTCAGGCAGCTGAGTTTGGATGCCAAGCATATTCTCCTCTTGATCGCTCGAGCTCTGTATGAGGGCTAAACGCTAGAAGGCACGCAGGCTAGAATCCAACTTAATTCATGGCGCAGCACTACGCCATACTGGCGGACGTTGTGCCTCGCTTTGGAGGGACTGCATCTTGGCTTGTACCATAACATGTACACAATGCTTCTTGGAAAATCGCCGTGTCTGTCTTTGCGCTGCTACGGACGTAAGGAATGCGCAAGCGTTGAAAACTCAACGGTCAGCCTTGCCTTGGCTTGCTTGCGGCCGCACTAGTTTCACCTGAGGTGTCTGCGCGCTCGCATAACGCACGGTACGTTCTGGCGTCCAACTCCAACGTGCTCGACAACTCCCGAAGCAGGTTGAAAATAAGGCTCCAGGCCGCACCTCAGAATAACGTCCGTACTGTCTCTCGGCCGTAGGCTATCCGACGAACACCCACTAGTCTCATGCCCTCTGTGTGCCAGTCTGCCGCATTCGAGCAACGAAAGCCACGGATAATGTCCTTGGGGACCTGTTGGCAGCTAAGCCTACAGTTCATGTCGTTGGGGAATCCCATGCACCTTGCCGGAATGGATACGACAGAGACTCCAGCAGACAGACTTCGTTCGCTGAAAAGCTGAGAATGGTCGAGCCTTACATCTGCACCTGTCTACATTATCATAGCAGCTAGGAATGTCTCAAGCGCGCTCTGGGCCTCAAAGTAAGTATGCTCAAGCTGTTCAACGGTACTTGGGCTTACGATAGTGCACAGGTTCTGCCAATCTGTCGACGTACAACCAGCCAGCGATATCTGCTCTAGCTCTAGGAGGATCGGCGTTGGCTGTAACTGTACGCAGCAAGGAACATAATGCCGTCGGTGAAGGTCGAGTTGGAGTTTCAATGGTTGTAAAGTCTTCATTCTCATCCGGTCCAACTATCTTTCTCCAATGTAGATCAGCATTCAATCCAGGAAAGCGAGGGAGAAGGGCATGTCAAAGGACATTCGGTGTGTGCAGGACTGACATCGTACCGTTGAACCAATGCCGAGAGGTGAAAGGATTGCCAGTGAAGATAGATACATACCTCCCCAGGCGCCCTAGAAAGCGAAGCATCTGCCCGAGAATCCTATCAAATCTGGATCATGCGCCAGGAAGAGCGTATCACCAACCCGGTAAGACCGTCACGAACTGGACAGAGCTAGCCGGTGACCAGAAATGGCTGTGTCCAGCAGATAAATTCCGACTATTCTTTTCAAACCTGGATCAACTAACGTTGCTCTTGCAAAGCTGTCGACGATGCACCCAACATTTTGCGGTCTGTGCCATCAAGGCTAATAGTCGACATCTACGTTCTCAATCGGATCGACACGAGATTCTTTGGTTGTCATCCCTCCAACTCAGGAATTTACCACAGCAGAACCTCGCGCACTGACGCCTTCCAAGCCAGAATCTACCATAATAGGACCCAACGACCTCATCCAAGTGGTTGCGACGATGGCGAAGGCGTCGAGTTCTATCACGGTTGAACTTGTACGATGGTCCGACTGTGAGAAAGGGGATATCCGGAGGACAATACTCGTTGCGAAAGAGTTCGACAAACACAACGACGCGAGAACCTTCATCCTGACAGAAGTCCAGTGGCAGGAGCTCCTTAATCGCGCTGAGGACTTCACCTGGATCAAACTCCTGCAACACCTCGTATATCGCTCCTCAGTCGCAGCGTGCAAGCATGTCCAAGACCGTCTAGTGAGCGTCGAACCCGGCAGAATCGCTGACGCAGCAACAGGAAAAGAGTGGAATACCTTCGCTCCACTCTTTTCCGACACATCCAAGCCGTGCCAGAGACTCGCTTCGCCGATCGTGCCGCGGAGCTTCTAGCGTATCGACAGAAGCAGAGATCCTTTGAGAGAATAGACCACCACCTAGAACTCTGGAAGTTCAAACAAGAGGATCTGTTCCACTCCCGCCGCGCCTGCGACGCCTTGAAACTCGCATACGAATTCATGCTCATCCCAGAGCTCATTCGACCCGAAAGCCTCGCGCTCGAGTCCTTGCCAGAATCGAAACTCGCTATAAACGCGCTCGAATCTTACCTGCGAGTTCAGGCCTTCCTCTTGGATGTTGGTGTACCGTGTACAATTCTTCGACGGCTGCAGAGTCAAGTGATGTTCACTATGGTTCAAGACCCGATCGATCTCGCTGGGGTGAACACGGTCCCGGGCTGGGATGTGTGGGTGGAAAGATGGTTGATAAGGGCTTTGGGGTTTCTTTGTTTTAGGAACTGTGCGGGAAAGGTGCCCGTGCATTGGGGATTGCATTGGCTGGGGAGCGCCCATGATGTCGGGAGGTGTTTGAACGACGAGGAATGGAGGGAACGCTCTGCGGTTGGCTAAGCGATGAGAAAAGTGGGGGTAAAGGGGGCGGGGGCGGGGGCGATGGGGGGTTGATGGTCTAGTTTGAGTGGACTGAAAGCAAAGTGCCGTTAGAGGGGAACGAATGTACTTGAAACACTGACCCTATAACAGATCCTTCACATCTCTGCTACGCAGATACATCTCATAGCAGCGGGTCTCAACTTTCCTACGCAGCTACCATGGGTAGATGATGCCGTCCAGCCCAGCAGCAAAACCATACTCTCCTACATAGGCAGGACCCTCAAGCACCTACAGTGGTTGCCCCGTCTTCGCATGAACCTCCTCCAGACTTGCTTCAATGCATCGATTCTTCTTGCCCGTGACTTTCGACCAGGACTCGAAAGCATGCTCAAGAGCGATCTGCTCCATCACAAGCAACCGGCTTCGTCGTTATGGGTTCGTCTTCAACCACAGCACGACCGAATGTCCTCATGGCACATCAAACAGGAGCGTCGATAGGGCACTTCACTGTGTTCGAACAAGGTTGCATCGTTACAAATTATCCACGAACAGGCTCTCGCAATGGGCGAAGAAAGGCATTGCTGCTATACGCCCTGACGTAGATGAGAGATGTCTTGGCATAAAAGTTCTGGATGCTCGGACCTGAAGTAGTCCACGATGGCGGCTTTGGGGCCCCAGTGAAGCCGATCAGAGTATGTCCCACCGCTGACCGCTTTCATCGAGCCCAGTGCCGAATATACAAAAGCGTGTCAAGGTAGACACTTTCGTGGCCTCCTTCCTCCTTCCCTCAATCCTCACCCTCAACCTCAACCTCCAACCCCGAGAACGTGACCTCAACCCCCACTACCCCCTCAACATCATCATCATTGACCGTCGGCTTCGCCGCATAAACCCCCACCCAAACCTCCTCCTCCAACCTCCCCTCCATAAAAGCCCACTTCACCTCCCTCATGGGCCCCAGTTCCCCACTGCCCTTCTCCTGCGCACCATACACCCATAACGTCTCCCCATCCCTCTCAAACTTGAACCGCGCCTTCTGATGATGCTCCTGCGACATCGGGGAGATACTCCAATCGCTGTAGCGATCCGTTCCGACGATCCCAAGGACGGAGACGTTGTTGTGGTACTCGATGCCGGCTTTGATCCACTTGGAATTCTTGAGGTCGCCGGAGGAAGAGGGGAAGGCGAGGATTAGGCCCCCTTGGTCGTACTGGGTTCTCCAGGGTGCGAAGATTGTTACGGAGATGGATTTGAAGTCGGAGGCTTTGAGTTTTTGGTAGATTATGGGGGCGTTGAAGACGTCGTCATCGTCGGTGCGACGCCAGATGTCGGTCTTTGGTGGTGCTGTGATCTTGAAGGTGTCGGCTGTTGGGTCTTTGATCGTTGGGGCGTCGTTGCGGGTTTGCCATTTGCCTGTCATGGTGAAGTCGTGGTTATCGCTATTCGGGGCTGTTCAGTACGTCTTGTATACTCTGAAAATTGTGGGTTTGTTCTTATGATATCTTGAAAGTGCGGTATAAGCTAGCCGTTGACGACATTATCCGCTACAGCTTGATGGGGCCAGCTGCAGGGCGGCACATCAAATGCAGAGCTCTCCGCAAACAGCTCCGACCTTGATTTTCCTAGGTGGGTAAAGCGATCAGGTAAAGCTGTTTCAAGCTGATGTGTACAAGACGACCAGAGACAGCTGTCACACCACATCTGTTCATTCAAGTTGCGGCATGACCGAAAGCGGGTGTACAGGTGAGCTTGCTCTATCAATACCTCTCTGGACTTCACCTTTTGCGGTGAGTCGACCGATCAGCTCCAATCACCAGTCAACTCGACATGCTGGCCAGTTTTCTGTATCGCTTCCACTTCATCGATCGTCCACGGTTTCGGTACATGTCCAGGCGGTATGTTAGTGTTATCGAACGACGGACCGCCCGAAATAAGACTTGCCGCTGCCTTGACGTAATTTTCGTGCGCATACTGCTCTGGGTCCAGCGACCAAATCCACTTCGGTAGCTTGGGCTGCACTTTGCTCGGGTCTTTACCGACAGTTTCAAAGTCCGTCTTTTGAAAGCGCTCCGCGTTGGCGAAGCCGAGAAGCTGACAGCACGAGACCCTGTCTGCTCGCAGCAGGTTGTGAACCCTCACCGCAGTGGTGACTTGATCCTTGCCGGCTTGTGCTAGACATTCTGCGATGGTCACGCTGTCCTCGATGGCTTGAGTCGCACCATTGCCGCTTGTAGGTAGGAATGGATGCGCAGCATCACGCAGCTGCAAAACCCTTGCCCCCGGCGAATGCCACACTTGGCTCGGATTTCGAGGATTTAGTGGCCATGCAACGATTGTCCCCGGTGGTGTAATGCGGATGAGACGCTTCATGGCTTCGGCCCAGCCTGGTAGGCGGTCAATCACGCGCAGCATCTCATCACTCGACACTGTATCATGCCACGACTCTTTTCTCGTCTGACCCTCTGGCTCACGGAAAGCGAGCCCGAAAGCGAGCTTTCCATTGTTTCCATGCTTGTCCAGGTATGCCAAAATGACAGAATGCGTGTCAGGTCCTAGCCAGACTTGCATCATGGGATCTTTGTCATCCTTGGGACCGAATATGTCGTTCACCAGAGGATCGGACTGTGCGACCTCTAGGGAGAAGACGCCACGGAATACAGTCCTGCCTGTCGGCTTTGCATCACTTGTGGTCCGTGGTACTAGCATCTGCGATTTCGAGTTGAGACCATCGGCAGCGACGACGAGATCAGCTTCAAAGCGCTCGCCCTGGTCCGTCACCACACCGCCAATACCGCGCTCTGCGTCTTCGAAGTAGCCTTGGACTCGCATGCCCAACCGCACTCTGATACCGAAACGCTCCAGCTGATGGTACAGCATCGCATGGAATTGTGGTCGTAATTGCGTCTCCATCGGCGGCTTCGTACTCTTGTACGTTTCTGCTCCAGGCGCACCAGCTCCAAAAGGGAATATAGGTCCTATGGCTTCACCAGTCCATTTGGAGAATCTCATCCAGAGATTGTGCACAGACACTTCGTCATACTCGCGCTTCATACCTGGGTAGTTATCGAGCATTATGAGGGCACTTGAGCCAATCGTGAACATGTCGCCTATAACCTCGTCAGCAGATCGAACGAAGGCAATACATGAATGATGCATACCGCCGGCGCTTGCTTTCGTTGATCTTTCCAAGACTTGCACTGAATGTCCTTTACGATGGCATTCGAGCGCAGCTGTAAATCCGCCCACTCCAGCACCTACGATGAGCACATTGATGCCTGTCGAAGCTGAGCAACGCACTTCATCCAGGAAGAGTGAGCCTTTGTTCGAAAGGGGAAAGTCCTTGACGTTCGCATCCAAATTTGCCATGGGTGGGAATGTTCGCGCCAGACATGACAGACTGCAATGTCGCCTGCCACGAAAGACAGGCCATTTCTTTGGCGAAACATGGCCGACATAGAGAGATCCTCTTCGTAATGACCAGATTTGGCATCGCATGGTGCCACATCTCGTGATATTGTGTCTGGCGGGTAGGGCTGAGCGTGGGTCGGCTCCCCAGATCGATGCCGCAACGGGCGGCACTCTGCAGCATCCCTGGATGGGTCGGTACCGATAGATCTTTGTATGCTCCGAGTCTGCTGCTGTTCCTATATTGTCACCGACAGATCGCTGACTTCTGACTTCATAAGATCATCGCGTGTTCAAGCCAGCGGTTCCGACTTGAATGCGATATGCACATGTTCACTGCTGGCAAAGTTCCGAAGCAAGACGGTCGAATTCGACCCAGTCAATGGCATCCAAGTCAAGACCAAAGATGGGGTCTGCCTGTTGTTCCATGTTCACAGGATGCCCGAAGGAGACTGGAGTCTGTGCTTGACTGCGAACGGGATCCATGCCAGGAAGAAGCGCCGTACCCGGCCTCGTACCGTATCCAGCACTGAATCCATTCGGAGTTGTCGCCGGACCTGGCTGTACCATTACTGGAGGATCTGGCCGCACTGATGATTTTCGGCCGTGGGCTGCGGCATCAGTTTGATCTTGCTGCCTTTTGGCTGCATCGAGAAGATTGTGAATGCCGGATAAGAGTAAGCTCTTCCGCTCTCCCAGCTCTAGGGTCGGAATGATCATCTCAAAGACCTTTTGGATTAGCATCCAAGCTCGTGAGATGCCGTGCCCAGCCTGCCGCAAGCGAGTCTGCCGTAGCAGAGTCACGAGGGCATACCATTGGAAATGCGCTTGCCATAACCATCGCCATTGTGCTACCATCGGCTCGCACCAGAGATCCACTTGCAGCTGTAACAGATCCATGCTCAGCAGGAAGGCGTTCTCAGAGAAGCCACTGGCGTCCTCCCAGTCGCGGTCCAGGTCAACTATCGGTATGCGGGCTATGAGGCGGAGTTTGGTCGCAAATGTTCTGGCTGTGTTGATGCTCAGGTACTGGAGTGGCACGCTGGGGTCGCAAATCTCCAGGATCTCGGCATTATACCTCTGCTCGATATGATGCATGATTTCCAGCTTTTCACGGGTCGACATCGTGGCTTCACGCAGTTTATGCCATGTCCCTTGCGGCCCCGCCAGGCCCTGAAGCCGCCTAGCCACAGTCACGCTCAAGATTCTAGCCTGCAGGTAAATGGCGTCGCTTGGACCTTTGCGCGGCTCTGGAAAGCGCGACATTGTTGGAAAGAGATCGTTGTCGTTGAGGTTCGATGGCTGAGCAGTCTCGTAGTCGTTGCCCATGAGGTCGCCGTCCTGTCCCACGAGCTCGGCCATTCGACCATCGAAGTAGACGATGCCCCACCACAGGCGCCGGCGCATCTCCGTCTCGAATGGCGATAGGTTGAACGAAGTGCCATCTCTGGCAAGGCCGATAGTTCCTGCTATACGAATCGCAAGTCCAAACAGCGACCAGACGGTCAGAACTTCGCCAAGACTTCTCAGAGCCGCAAGGTAAAGTATCAAGGCCTGTAGGACCATGGTGTCCGTGGTAGTGATAAAACCAGCGGCAGACAAAGCCACTTCAGTGGCGGCGCGATGTCTCTTGAGCAAGTTCGAGCGCGTGTCCTGGAGTGTCCCTACGCACTGCTCATCCGTGAGTGATACAATGCTGATGAAGTATATTGCAGACACTAGAACCCTCTCGTTCTTAGGCCTGCTCGGCTTCCCAATCTGACCCAATAAGATTGGTTGAATGGTAGGTGCATGCGAGATCTTCATGACCGGGTCGACATTAGCCAGGTAGGTCTGCCATAAGAAAACAATGTGGTTTGCAGGAGGGGCAGGATGCTCTGGACCTGCGCTTGAGTCTGATGGAGCATTTCCAAAGAGGAAGCTCCGACCTTCGGGGCCTTCATCAGCATCACGGGCTACATCTTCATAAATAGCCTGTCCGGATCGTGAGCCCGCACCACTGGACTTATGATCTTCTGGACTGGCGCCTGGACTCCGCCCATCAACTTGGCCATCTGTGGAAAGAGCACTCCAGAGGTGGTTGTTGACGTAGCGATATCCCGCGCCATCCGAGACAAGTCGAGCATTGGTTGTGCCTGCGCTGATCGTTGATTCTGGTGAAGGAAGTTCATTACTGCCATGTCTCATAGCTCCAGAATACGCTGAAGTGGCACGGTCCGCATGGGGAGCCGATGAGTAGGGAGGTACTGCTGCGGGTTCCTGCAGTGAAGGATGCTGGTGGGTGGTACTTCGCCGTGCACGTTTGCCATCGCGCGGTGGCGGAAAGGCGCATTCAAGCCCCGATTTCGTACATGCCGCACAAGGATACACTCTATCGCACTTCACCTTGCGCCTCTGACACACAGCGCATGATGGAGTGTGGTTGTCGCGTTTCTGCGGTTGCGCCTCCATCGCGCTGACATTGGGCCAATCTCGCGTCTCAAGCCATGTACTGCTCACCTCTTGGCATCCGGGGGGCCCATCGGTGTCAAACTCTCCAGGATCTCTTCGACATTGTCGCGGCGGTAGAATCTTGGGAGCGTCGGTACCGAGGGCTGGAGGGTTAGCATTTGTAGCGTGACTGTTTTGCTTTTGAAGTTGCCAAGTCGCGTCTGGTCTGAAGCACCAATCACAGTTCGGGCTCAGCCGCCACTTGCCGGAGCTTATGTTGTTTGTACTGTACCTGCGTGCTGCACACATAAAGATCAAAAGTAGGCGACTTCTCGTCGCGCTGGGACGTGAATCAGAGCCAGGAGTGAGATGCTGCTCTGTACGCGGCTGACGGGGTTGTGCAGAGAGGCATTTTGAAGGGCTGCACCGCGAGACGCTAGCATACTCGTATAGACCGAGGCTATATGACATGTTGAGCAAACGAGCTGGTCACGATGGTAGACTTATCTTATCGAGCGTGATGGTCGCGTCGAAGTCTTGCACAGATAGCTGCTGCGCTCGTTGGTGGAAGGGTGTCGGTCATCCTCCTCATGCCCGGGACGCTCGGCCTTGGCAAGTGGTGAAACATTGTCAGGTCTATGTCTGGCCTTTGAGTGACCATGAGGTACTCGTCTGGCAAGTCAAGCCATGACTGGTCGTAGCGTTCGATTGCAGGTCCTGCTGGGAGCGAGCCATTGCCATGATCTGGGGACCGCAACTGCAATGCTTCGAAGATCAGGTAGGACGCCATATGAACAGTATGCCCGCTGATTTAGCTCGCGAGGTGTTTTCGAGCATCAGATCAATGATCCGATCCAGTGTGCACGCTGCACGCGTTGTTCCAACAATGCCAGGAAATTCGTCAGACGCTAGCGAGACCAGGCACAAGTCGGGGTCGTGTGGTTACGTCGACAGCAGGTCCAACACTTAATGCCCATCACTCATTCCAGTGAGAATGAATCATCTAGCTGTGGCATGGCAAGGTCGTGGACCGTCGCAAAGAGTAAAGTTCACGATGGCTCCTTCAAGCTGTCGGTCGCTGGTCAAAACTGTCAGCACGCTGTACATTGAGCCTGTCTCTCGTGGCCATACCTTCGAGATGAAAAAGCACGTTTGATTGGTAGTTCTTGAACATTTGAGCCACCAGTTCAACGTTCATGTTCTGGACATTGATCTCCTATTATGGCATGAGCACCGAATAGCGCGGATAGGCTTCTGGCCGACTTACTTGAAGGCTCTTGTTCAAAACCATGATAGCCTCATTCAATTTCTCCTAGGGGGACAGTAAGTGCGGGCGTGCTCATGATCCAATCATGAGATGCTTACGACGTTGGTGATGATGCGGGACAGCAGAAGGCTCTGTTGGTGTTCGTGCGGGCTCTCCTGAGGATGGTATCAGTACTACCCACATCTCAAGATGGTGTCATACGCACCATCTCGCTTGGGAGGAATCACGGAAGATTGGTGCTGTGGTCTGTTTGTTGCTGGACAGAGCGCGACGCGATATCCTCTTCGCTCTCTCGCGATGACTAAGCGGAAGCCGAATCCGAGATTCATGAGATGATTCCAATGGCTCTTGCTCTCACGACACAGCAAAACGCCTTCGTGGACGACTCGGTGCTCGAGGTCACTCATCATGTCACCATCGGCCGACAATGCGGCATCGCAGTGGCTCGAGCAGCTGGCGGCGATGCGGGCTGCCATTGCAGAGCTGAAGTTGCCACAGGTTAATGGCGAGGCCAAAGAGCCGGCATGTTATGGAGACGAGCTCGACCTCGACCTCGACGGTGATGACCTCTCGCCTGCGTACGGCAGCGACGATATATGGGACTTGATCAGTGAGGATGACGAGGATGCCTACAGCGAAGAAAGTGCGGAAATACCTGCAACCACACAAGACAAGCTCGAGGATGGTAGCAGAGAATGGCTGAGACAGCGCTGCTCAGCAGTGGCCAGCAGAGGCAGTGGTCTCGATGCCAGCGGGCTCGAAGATCAGGTTGTTGCTATCCTGGCAAGTGACAGCAGTGACGATGAACTACAGATGACTCTGGCGGACATCCTTGGCTTTGACGAACTCGATCTGGTAGGCGACGTTATCCAATCCCGCAGAAAAATTCTCTCCTCTCCCATCTCTCGTACCTCAGCTCCATCTGGCATCTTGTCCAAGGCCGAAAGGGAAGCACGCCTTCGTGAAGCAGACCTACAGCACAAGAGCGCATCTCTCGCACCGGCGCAAAACAGAAGCCAGGCGGAATATCCCCATGTATACCGCTCTCATGGTGCAGGCAACACGCTTTCCGCCCATGGCTCGAAGTACTCCCTACCAGTTGGCAGTGAGCGCATTGAAAGGGAAAAGTATGAAGAGTACAGCATTCCAGCAGCGCCCGTGGACACTCGTGCCAAAGACCAGAGACTCGTGCAGATCAGCGAGCTCGATGGCCTCTGCAAGAAGACCTTCAAGGGCTACAAGACCCTCAATCGCATGCAGAGCTTAGTCTACCAGGTCGCATATCACACCAGTGAGAACATGCTTGTCTGCGCTCCAACCGGTGCGGGTAAAACAGACGCCGCCATGCTCACGATCCTAAATACCGTCGCGAAGAACATCCATCCGAATCCGATCGACGAGCCAGAAGCGGCTGAATTCGCAGTGCACACTGAAGACTTCAAGATTGTGTATGTCGCGCCGATGAAGGCACTCGCAGCCGAGATTACAGAAAAGCTTGGGAAGAGATTGGCATGGCTGGGGATACAGGTTCGCGAACTCACTGGAGACATGCAGCTCACCAAGGCAGAGATTGTGCAGACACAGATCATTGTCACTACACCCGAGAAGTGGGATGTGGTCACCCGAAAATCGACTGGCGACACAGAACTCGTGCAGAAAGTCCGTTTACTCATCATAGACGAAGTGCACATGCTTCACGACGAACGAGGTGCGGTCTTGGAATCGCTTGTGGCAAGAACTGAGCGACAGGTCGAGAGCACACAATCGCTTATTCGCATTGTTGGATTGAGTGCAACGCTACCCAATTATGTCGATGTGGCGGACTTCTTGAAGGTCAATCGCATGGCTGGGCTGTTTTACTTTGACCAGTCATTCCGTCCAGTGCCACTCGAGCAGCACTTCATCGGAGTGAAGGGCAAGGCTGGAACGAAGACAAGTCGTGACAACATCGACAACACTGCTTTTGAGAAAGTCAAAGACATGCTGGAACGAGATCACCAGATCATGGTCTTCGTTCACAGTCGGAAGGATACTGTTAAGACTGCTCGACTATTGTACGAAAAAGCAACCGAAGAAGGCTTGACAGATCTGTTTGACCCAAGCCATCACGAAGGATATACGCAGGCTCTAAAAGACATCAAGCAGTCCAAAGGCCGCGAGATCAGAGAACTTGTTGCCAAGGGTATGGGCACGCATCATGCCGGCATGCCTCGTTCAGACCGCAACATGATTGAACGCCTCTTCGCTGAAGGCGTTTTGAAAGTGCTCTGCTGTACCGCAACGTTGGCTTGGGGTGTCAACTTGCCAGCTGCAGCGGTCATCATCAAGGGTACGCAGCTGTACAGTGCTGAGGCCGGTAAATTTGTTGATCTTGGCATTCTCGACGTGCTCCAGATCTTCGGTCGTGCAGGTCGCCCACAGTATCAGGATACTGGTATTGGTATGATCATCACTTCTCAAGACAAGCTGCAGCACTACCTCACCGCAGTGACTCAGCAGCAGCCGATTGAGTCACAATTTAGCAAGAAACTGGTCGACAATCTCAATGCCGAGATCGCATTGGGCACTGTCACAAGCGTACCAGAAGCCGTGACATGGCTCGGTTACTCGTATCTTTTCGTACGAATGAAGAAGAACCCCATTGCCTATGGTATCGAATGGATGGAACTTCAGCACGATCCGAATCTTGTTCAACGGCGACGTGATCTAATCGTAAGAGCTGCAAATGTGCTGCAGCAAAGTCAGATGATCATCTTCAACCCAACCACAGAAGAGCTACGATCGAAGGACGTTGGCCGTATCGCCAGTCAATTTTATGTCCTGCAAACAAGCGTGGAGATCTTCAATACCATGATGCGACCAAGAGCAACCGAAGCCGATGTTCTGAAGATGATCAGTATGAGCGGCGAGTTTGACAACATTACCAGCCGCGAGACTGAAGAGAAAGAACTGATGCGATTGAAGGAAGAGGCCGCGCCGTGCGACATTGACGGCGGTATTGGCACACAGCATGGCAAGACCAATGTTCTACTGCAATCCTACATCAGCAAGGCAAACCTCGAGGATTTCACGCTGGTATCTGACACTGCTTACGTTGCCCAGAACGCTGCTCGCATCTGCAGAGCATTGTTCATGATTGCGCTTAACAGGCGTTGGGGATATCAATGTTTGGTCCTGTTGAGCATGTGCAAGAGCATCGAGAAACGAGTCTGGCCGTACGAGCACCCGTTTCATCAGTTCGACCTGCCTCAGTCCGTCATACGGCATCTGGACGAAAAGGGCGGCACGGCGGCGATCGAGACTTTGCGCGAGATGGAGTCGGCTGAGATCGGCAGTCTCGTGCACAACCAGAAGATGGGCAGCACGATCGGCAAGCTACTCGACAACTTCCCTACGGTAGCTGTCGAAGCCGAGATTGCACCACTGAACCGCGACGTTCTTCGCGTGAAGCTCTTCATCACTCCGGAATTCAGGTGGAACGACCGACATCACGGCAAGAGTGAGAGCTACTGGATCTGGGTTGAGAACTCGGAGACGAGCGAGATTTACCACCACGAGTACTTCATCCTGAGCCGTAAGAAGCTCTATGACGACCACGAGCTCAATTTTACGATACCACTATCTGATCCTCTTCCAAGCCAGATCTATGTGCGAGCAGTCAGCGATCGTTGGCTGGGTGCAGAGACCGTCACACCGGTATCTTTCCAGCACCTGATTCGACCTGATACCGAGAGCGTGTACACCGACTTACTAAACCTTCAACCACTTCCGATCAAGGCGCTCAAGAATCCACTGCTCGAGGAGATCTACGGCCAGCGCTTCCAGTTCTTCAATCCTATGCAGACCCAACTGTTCCATTGCATGTATCACACGCCGACAAATGTGCTTCTCGGCTCTCCTACCGGATCTGGCAAGACAATCGCCTGTGAACTCGCAATGTGGTGGGCCTTTAGAGAGAAACCTGGCAGCAAAGTGGTATACATTGCGCCTATGAAAGCCCTTGTACGCGAGCGAGTCCAGGACTGGAGCAAACGCCTCACACGACAGATGGGTCTGAAGCTCGTCGAGTTGACCGGTGACAACACTCCAGATACAAGGACTATTCGGGATGCCGACATCATTGTCACAACGCCCGAAAAGTGGGACGGTATCAGTCGTAGCTGGCAAACAAGAAGCTACGTCCAGCAAGTCAGTTTGGTCATCATCGATGAAATCCATCTGCTTGGAGGTGACCGAGGCCCTATTCTCGAGATCATTGTCAGTCGTATGAACTACATTGCCTCGCAGAAGAAGGGCTCTGTCAGACTGGTTGGCATGTCCACTGCTTGCGCTAACGCCATGGATCTTGCCAACTGGCTTGGCGTTAAGGAGGGCCTGTTCAATTTCCGTCACTCGGTGCGTCCAGTGCCGCTTGAAATCTATATCGATGGCTTTCCTGAGCAACGCGGGTTCTGTCCTCTGATGCAGAGCATGAACCGGCCCACGTTCCTGGCTATCAAGTCTCACTCGCCTGAGAAGCCTGTCATCGTTTTCGTTGCATCTCGAAGACAGACAAGATTGACCGCAAGAGATCTCATCAACTTTTGTGGTATGGAAGACAACCCGAGGAGATTCGTGCATATGTCAGAAGATGACCTTGCGCTCAATCTCGACAGAGTCAAGGATGATGCGCTGCGAGAGGCAATGAGCTTTGGCATCGGTTTGCATCATGCTGGTCTCGTGGAGTCCGACAGACAGCTTTCCGAGGAGCTATTCGCGAACAACAAGATTCAGAT
Organism: Mycosphaerella arachidis; assembly: GCA_001297265.1. NCBI lineage: Eukaryota > Fungi > Ascomycota > Dothideomycetes > Mycosphaerellales > Mycosphaerellaceae > Mycosphaerella > Mycosphaerella arachidis. Next base: position 60,845 of record LIHB01000063.1, read on the forward strand.
CTTGGTCGCGACCAGTACGCTAGCTTGGGGTGTCAACTTGCCAGCTCATCTGGTCGTGGTCAAAGGCACTCAGTTTTTCGACGCCAAGATTGAAGGCTACAAGGACATGGATTTGACGGACGTGCTGCAGATGTTGGGACGTGCCGGAAGACCTCAATTCGATACGTCGGGAATTGCGCGCATCTTCACGCAGGACTCGAAGAAAGCATTCTACAAGCACTTCTTGCACACTGGCTTCCCAGTAGAGTCATCTCTACACAATGTCCTCGACAACCATTTGGGCGCCGAAGTTTCAGCGGGCACTGTTGCCACCAAGCAAGACGCGCTGGACTACTTGACCTGGACCTTCTTCTTCCGCAGACTGCACAAGAATCCCTCATACTACGGTCTGGAGATCTCGGCAGAGGAGAATAATACCATCGCAGCTCAGGAAGCAGCCAATGACTACATGATCGAGATGGTCGACAAGTCACTTTCGGAGCTGGCTGACTCGAAATGTATCTCAATCATGCCGAACGGCGATGTGGATGCCACACCGCTGGGCAAGATTATGTCATACTACTATCTTGCTCACAAGACAATCAGGACTCTGACCGAGTTCGCCAAGCCGACAGCCACGTTTGAGGATGTACTATCTTGGATGTGCCGAGCGACTGAATATGACGAGCTGCCAGTTCGGCACAATGAAGATCTTATCAATGCTGAGCTGTCGAACAATCTGCCGTTGAAGGCTGACCGACTTGGTCTCGTTATGTGGGACCCTCACGTCAAGGCACATCTGCTCTTGCAAGCCCACTTCTCGCGTATCGATCTACCGATCAGCGATTATGTCGGTGATCAGAACTCAGTCCTGGACCAGGCCATCCGTATCCTCCAAGCCAGCATCGATGTGCTCACCGAGCTGGGCCATCTCCAGAGTTGCCAGATGATGATGACATTACTGCAGTGCGTCAAGTCTGCACGATGGCCAGATGACGGTCCGCTATCAATCTTCAACGGTGTCTCGCCTGAGAAGGAGAAGAAGCGTCTTGCAGAGGCCAACAACAAGCCACAGACGCTGATTGACGCTACCACGGCACCCAAGTCAGCGATCGAGGATGCTCTGAGGACGGTTGGCTTGCCGAATCCGTCACATGGGAGAGTCTTGAAGGCATTGAGCCAGCTACCACAACTACGGGTCAACGTTACAGACGTCAATGCTGTTGGACTCGCCGTCAACTTATCTCGTACGAACGCAGTTGAGAATCGAGAGCATCGCATCTACGCTCCACGATACCCCAAGCCGCAAACGGAAGGCTACTTTGTTCTCGTGTCCGATGCTGTTAGTGGCGACATCTTGGGCTTGAAGCGTGTTAGCTGGCCTTCGCCGGACAAAGTCAAAGGTGCCAATACCAGTCGTCCATCGACCAAGGCCAGCATCACACTTCCAAGCTCAGACAAGGAGCGCAGAGTGCAGATCAAGGTTCTCAGTGATAGTTACATCGGCATGGAGTGGACGATTGAAGATGTGGAAGTCCCAGCTCCGCCAAAGGTTATGGATGACGGATTGAAGAAAGGTGGTGATGTGGAGGCGCGATGACACTACCACCGGATACTGTGGCGCACAAGTAGAGGACATAGGATGCTGTCAAGAAGGAAAGGGTAACGAGTTAACAAGGAAACGGTACAGATGGTGAGCACGCGATCACGAGAATACAGCACGAAATACATCCACTAACGCAGTTCGGCGCTCGGTGTTTGAGTCGGATATACTAAGCACATGCAAGCACGGCCCGTGAAAAGTGGAGCCTACAATAGTGTATCACCTCAAAGCTTGGATTGTAAGGTGAAATCTTTCGTCTTTCCTCACCTCGTCTGCCATTCTTTCCTTCGAGGTTCCGACCAGTTGCGCCAAGCTCTGGCCTTGGATACTATGGCTCCTCCAAACACGCAGTCATGGCGCTCTTCCAAGACTTTATTAATCTTCACCGCCACGCTCGGCTTATTCACTGGTATGACTCCATTTTTACGCCACGCTGAGCAAAATTATTGATGAAGCGCCACAGAGAACTTTTTGTATGGTTTCGTGGTCCCGATACTCCCGGTGAGACAGCATATCCAAAAACATCCCAATGGTCCCAACTCTGTAGACTAACACAACTTGTCTTCAGTACATGATCGAAACCCGCCTCCACCAGGACCCAGCCGTGACTCAACGTTTCACCACCGAGCTTTTGGTTCTCCTAGGCCTCATATCTATCCCCGCGGCACCCATCATCGGCCACTTCGCCGACAAGACCTCCTCCCGTAAAATACCTCTTCTCGTCTCCCTGGCTGGCTGCGCTGTCGGGACTCTTCTTGTGGCACTTACCCCCTCGGTCTGGGCCGTCTACCTAGGGCGGATCTTGCAAGGAATCGCGGGGACGGGAGCATGGATCGTGGCCTTCGCGATGTTGACGGATGCTGCTGGCGGAAAGCACATGGGGAAGGCATTGGGATTCGCGGGAAGTTTTATCACGGCTGGAATCATCACGGGCCCGGCGATCAGTGGAGCACTTCTGCAGTGGTTCGGATATTGGTGGGCGTGGAGTGTGCCGTTGGTGTTGCTTGGGCTTGGGTTGGTGGCTAGATTGGCCATGGTGGAGGAGGGAAGGGATGAGAAGGGACAGATTTCAGAAGCAGATGACCACAGGGACGAAGATGAGCAAGCGCCGCTGTTGAATGGTGGGCAGGATCCTGAGGAAATCAAGGCGTCTACGGCAAAGCCATTCTATGGCGTTATGCTCCGAAAGGGCATAGTCTACGCCGCGATCTTTAACATTACGGCTTTTGCTATGGTGGTGTCTGGCTTTGATGCGACGTTGCCAATTCACTTGCGAGATACGTTCGGTTGGGGCCCTGCTCCGATTGGAACGATCTTCCTGGGACTGCAGATTCCTGCCATGTTTTTGGCTCCTTTCATTGGCTGGCTTCGGGACACAATAGGCCTACGCTGGCCTACCACGATCGGCTGGGCACTGACTGCACCGCTGCTGTGGTTTTCTGGCGTGCCAGGTCAAGATGACTTCCTGGGAGTCGGTTCTGGAACTCGTGGTCAAGCTGCTTTCGTTGCCAGCATAGTTGGCGTTGGCATCACGACCACACTGGTGCGTGGAGCCGGGACATTTCAGCTCACTACTACCCTCCACGAGCTCCGTGAAGCCGAGCCGAACATATTTGGTCCCGGCGGGGGAAGCTCGCGAGTCTTCTCACTGACAGAAATGTCCTTTGCTAGTGGCTTGATGCTAGGCCCGCTCGTCTGCGGATCATTAGCTGATGCTGTGGGCTTTTACTATACAGCTTGTGCGCTAGCGGCCGTGTCTGCCTTCGTGGCCGTGACGTCGTTTGTCTTCTTCAAACACAAGGCGCCGGTGCGACGGACGCAAGCAGAGGCACAAGACTAGACTTACTGCCCAAGACTTCCAGGGCAGTCAGAAAGGAGGAAGCAACATCTGAGCTGCCAGCTCGGCGTGCGTTGCGATACAATTTGACCTCGCTCATAGCCCTGGCAGAAGAAGGACTTCTCTACGGCTCTGCTCTCACTCACACGTCCCGTTGCACTGGCTCCCCCAAGCCGTCTCGCGAAGCTAACTCACCACGCCAGGATCCTGCAATTTTCCAGCTGCAGGCGATGAATATGATAAAGTATCTGGGAGTGTTCCTGCTCCAAAGGGCTCGAGGCGAGGGTTCGGGTATTTTGCTGTAAAGAAATGTCGTGTTCATGGCAATGTAGCATGCGGAATCACTGGTGTAATCGAGCGAGAAGTACGAGTGTTCGACTGACGTGGAAACCAGCTTCCCAACTTCATGCAAGGATGCTGCCGGGTGGAAGAGATCTCTGCTGGAGGAGCCGATCCTTCAGTGACTTATTCGGGACAATGCTGCATCAGGTAGGCCTTCTGGGAGCCTTCGTTGTCGTCAAGAGATTTAGTTGGATGTTCTGAGCATGATTGCAACAGCATAGATATGGAAAACAGGTCCTTGAATGACGCTGCTGATACCATTTCCACACTCCAAACAATCCAGAAATTCGGTCTCATGCGACAGTCTGCTTAGCCGTTGCTCCCAACGATTGCATTGTCCACGTTCGATGCGTCGGCCGCTCAGTTTTGCATCTCATCGAGGGCGGAGAGAAAAAAATACAGCCACACCATCCCCGTCACACCAGTTGGCCGAAGTCGTGGCATCATATCGTCGTTGATCTTCCAAATCATCAAGCAGGCAGGAGAAATTCGATCCACCTCAGACATGCTGCTGCGTCACTACGTTACGAGTCCACCACTCTTGCCACTCAACCACTTTCCGCTCCCGTCTGGCCTCTTCAGCGGCAAACACAGCAGCATGAGACCGAATGATCTCGTCCATCGTGCAGCCTAGAAACTCGACTTGCGCTTGCTGGACACTCATCGTGCCACTCATGCACGCGGCAACAGCTTTCACGAATTGCTGCGTCAAGCCATCGTCTCCACCGCCATGGTGTGAGTTCACGGGGACTTCGGGATTGTATACCTGAGTGTGATCAGTTTCAAAGTCGTGAACAGTGATGCTCTTGCTGTCGTAAGAGACTTCGCCACTGGTGCCGTAGATCCGTCCACGTCGCTCGCATTGAGCGAGGGATTGTGCGATCATGTGGAAGGAGGCAGTCTTGGCTCCGCCTCCGGGATGGTTCTCGAGGTCGTCCCATTCGATGTTGACGTATTGATCATCGCAGACGTCGTTGTCGCTTTCGAAGACGCAGCGGCCGTACCAGGAGCGGCCTTCGATGTCGGCTAAAGGGGTTGTGTCGGCGTTGTAGTCCTGGGCTAGTGATTGCATGAGAATCGATTTGGCTGCTTCTGGACCACGTGTGGCTGCTATGCTTTCTGCCTCCGGGCTGACGATGTCTACTGGCCATTTTGCGTTGCCCTTGGCGAGGTGTCCATCGTAGTAGATTCGCCTTGCCGAGAACTTGCAAGTGTCTGTGATGGGACAGGATAGGCAGTTTGTGGCCTTTCCGGCGGCTTTTGGCTTCTGTGATTTTCGGAATTGCTTCAGAGAGCCAGTCGAGCTGAGCCTGGCGGGTAGATGTGGCAATTCTGTAGAATTTGAAGAAGGTGAGCATAGCATCCATAGTATGAAGTCGATATCGTGACAACTCTTGGTCAACAGGCTTGGGGCTGTGGTGGACTCTTTTCGCCAATTGCCGCGAACGTATGAGTGACTGAAATGCCACCAGCCTACTGGCTCTGTGTGCTCGATCGACAATATGTCGCCAATGACTTTTTTCTCCCGCACGAGATGCCGAAGCAGCATGTTATGAGGGCTGTATCGTAGGACGTGACCGATAGCGAAGATTCGTTCGTGACCAGCCTTGATCGCTCGCTCAATCTTCAAGCACTCCGTTAACGAAGTGGCCAGTGGCTTCTCGCTCATGATGTGCAGACCCAAGGGACCAATAGCTGTGAGGACGTCGACATGCTGCTCATCCCGAACGCATATGAAGGCACCATCGACTCCAGGCGGTACGGGCAAGCCAGCAGACTCATCTTTTCGTCGCTGGTGCTCGTAATGAACGAAGTCGATGTACGTCTCAAATTCATGCTCAGCTTTGGCTTTTGAGTCGTTCCAGATGTATCTTTGACCCAGCTGTCGTCGTTTGAACTTAATTGGCTCTGCTACGGCTGCCACGATTCCAAGACGAGAACGAACGACTGCGGCTGCGTAGGCATTGCCTCTTGAACCAGCCCCAATGATGAGAAGACGTGGTTTCTTGGCGTCGTGGATCGCGTGAGACGAAGCACCTCCGCTCTGCACAGCCCGATCGACTTCCATGAGGGGCGCCATTCTTGCTTGCCGCGACGGCGACTTGATCGATGTCGCTGTCGAAGGATATTGTCATGAACGACACACCAGCTGGAGCTGAAGGTCATCTAGGGCAGCGACGGTACATGAAATATTGACGGCCGCTACCTGGACGATACTGGATTTCAACGAGACGACCCGTGCATCGCGGACGGCCGTGCGCTATCTCCGCTTCTCGGCTCGTCGTTCTGGTCGACTCAGCCCTTGACCGAGGCAGTTCAACAACATTGCCGCATTGATGTAAGTAATACTTCGTAGGCGAAAGGCTGTAGGTGAATGCTCTTCCTCTGTCCATCGTAATCTCCCTGCGCAAAGGATCCGTCAACAGTCAACAGCAGCCATGGCAGAACGCGCAAAGCAGATCTCCGCCCATCTCAACTATCCCAAGTGAGCGGTCTAGGCTATAGCTATCGCCTCGTGAGACACAGCGAACGCATGTCTCGTGTTGACGCTATGGCTGTCCATCCCTCCATGACTTTCGTGGGTGTACACTAACACGGGGCAGGGGAATGTTCCCAGGCCAGACAGCCATCATTACAGGATCCGGGCAGGGCATTGGTGCAGAGTGCGCGAGGCTATTCGCCAATGAGGGCGCACTTGTCGTCGTGTCGGACATCGACAAGAGTAGGTGAGCAAGAGATATTTGGGCCACAAGCTCTGATGCGACTGTTCGCAGAGAAGTCCGATGAGACGGCAGAGAAGATCAACAAGGATGGCGGCAAGGCTATTTCAGTGCCAGGCGACATCCTCGACGACAACTATATACAAGAACTCGTGAAGAAGGCTGCAGAGTTCGGCGGCGGCAAGATCCATGTAATCGTCAACAACGCAGGCTTCACTTGGGACGGCGTGATTCACAAGGTAAGACACGACAGACAACGTGTGGGGAGAGATGCTGAGCAGGACACAGATCACAGACAAGCAATGGGATACCATCCTCGCCCTACACAACACCGCTCCCTTCAAGCTAATCCGGACGGCGGCGCCCTATTTCCGCGTCAAGGATGGTGAACCACGAAGCATTGTCAACATCTCGTCCACTTCTGGTCTTCACGGCAACGCAGGCCAGGCTAACTACGCCCTCGCCAAAGCTGGCGTGACGGGATTGACAAAGGCGATTGCTAAAGAATGGGGCCCACAATTCGGGGTGCGCGCCAACACAGTAGCCTTTGGGCACATCCAGACCAGATTGACGGCGGCGAAAGAGGAGGGCGCCTTCGTCACAGCTCCAGATGGCAGCAAGATCGCATTGGGCATCCCTCAGAAGCAGATTGATGCCAGACAGAGCTATGCAGACATTCCGCTGGGTCGCCCAGGTACTGCTACCGAGGCCGCAGCCGCTGGTGAGTTACCTCAGTTCGCGTCGTGTTCCCGCAAGCAACTGACAGTCCTCAGTCATGGCGGTATGCAGTCCATTGTTCAGCTATGTATCCGGTCAAACACTGTCCGTGACTGGCGGGCGCAACATGTAGGCATGCAAGTAGAACGTACGTGTCGGAGCGAATGGTCGCACGGGACGTCTTGTATGAGCCCGGTCTGCATTTATGTCATATGCCTGTACGGGCTGTATCATCAAGATCGTTGTCTTATCTCTCATATTTGTCACGATAACTGATCGTGAAAATGATCTCACTGCCTTCGCAGGGGACCTTCGCAACATCGACCGGCATGCCGAAGCGGTTCGGGGCTACGTCCGCTGACTCCCAAAGATTGCAGGTTCGGAACAAGGCGCCCAGAGAACACAACCTGATTGTCCCGAACATCCTCGACAAGACATTGGCATGCATCAATAGCCCGATGCAAACCTGCATCAATAGCCCGATGCAAACCTGCATCAATAGCCCGATGTAAACCTGCATCAGGTTCGCGGCCTCGTACACACACACACACACATACACACACACACGTACCACGGACGGTGACGCCCTTTGGCGTCACCACTGGCTTTGTAAGCGCGACGGCGTATCCTCCGGTGGGTGTTGCTAACGAAAGTCGTCGAAAGCAACGCGGCCACTTGCGGTACCCACCCCCCGCGGTATCTTGCACAGATACTTTTCGGGTGCCCTTATCCAGCAATCCAACATACATGGGACCTCGGGAGCTCTTAGGTATCGCTCCTGCAGATCAGCCATCCTGCCATTGGGAGGACTCCCGAAGAACGACGTCGTCGATGCTTACCCTGCATTGCTCCATCTGTAATAATACCTCACCAAAGCTTGTCGCAGTATTTGGAGCAGTAGGTTCAGAACTGCTCGATTCAGCATCCGGACCGCGAAGACAGCGAGTGCCGCGCAGGGAAGGCCACGGCACTATCGCGCTAGGTTGACTGCAGCAGGATGGAGGCACCCAATGATATCTTGCCTGCGAGGAAGCGCACCGCTAAAGCAGTAGGATGCACCACATCATCACATTGATGCCTTCCAGCTGATGAGGTCACAGTGCGAGTAAGTGCAAGCAACGGAGGACATCGTTCGAGATGTGGTGCATTTCATGATTATCACATGCTGCAGAGGTAGCGACACATGCTTTTCGAAGATACCCATCGCTAACGTGTCGGTGTCTTGTCCAGTCAATGCAGAAGAAGAAAGACTAAATGCAATGGTCATGAACCATGCAGTGCATGTACAGCCATTGGCTTGTCATGTTCTTATGGCACGAGGATCAAACAAGCTCGTGGCCAAGCTTACGTTGCTCACCTGGAAGAGGTACGTAATGAGCAGGCGAAAGTGCGAGGCCCTAGGTCGTACAGCGCGGCCATGACTGTGACATTCGCTCTCATACGCTGTCACGTCTCCGAGCAGTATACCGTCAAGACTAACACCAGTAACCGCCAGCAAGTGCAAAGGCTGGAAAACGAAGCCAGGGAAGCCACGGAGGAAGCTCAGGTAGGAACACACCAGGTGAATCGGAATCAGTGGGCAAGTGTAGAGTGCAAGGAGACGTTGTCTGTCCAAGACATGCATCGCCTAATGCTCTGCACCCACTGCTGCAACGTTACCATTCGCTGCCAAGTATAGCTAATGCCTTTCTCTCTGCATAGCAAGCAGCACAGCAGTCCCTCTCATCACGGTCAACAAGTTCGGGGGCACAACAGCATGCACGCAATCCTGCAACGATTAATTGGCCAACCTCAGAGGCAATTGATGGATCAATCCTCCGTAGGCCTGAAGAGTCCAGTGTGGTCTGCACAATCCCCTCTACCTCGATTCGGCCGCTAGATGCCAAGCAGTACCGCAGCAATTGCTCCACCATTGAGCTGCTCGTGAGGATACGCGACCTCTGCGTCCCGGACGAGTTCTGGAAAGTCGGCGAAACCTGTACCGAGACGTTGGTCTATGCTTTGGACGCGCCTTCACAACTTCAGCCTTCCACTTCGAACCAGTCGCTCCCATCTGAGGCTATTGCACGACATCTAGTCGATCTTTCTTTCAAGGAGTCGTTTCATATGTGGCCGTTTGTTGAACCTGATGTGGTTCGATCGAACCTCGACACACTCTATCGAAGGGACGGGTTCCACCCAAGAAAGGCAAAACCTGACGAGGTTGCACTTACATGGGCCTTGATAGCACTCGGCCAGTGCTACGAATCTCGTTCTCCATGTGCAACAGCTGCGACGTCCTCGCAACAGCACGCATCAAGGTATGTGAGCGTTCGAGCGCAGCACTGCTAGATCTGACTTCGTATAGCATGGCATATCTGGCTAACGCCAGTATAATCATCAACGATCAAGCGTATGATCGCACTCTGGCGAGTGTGCAGACATCGATGTGCATCGCACAGTGGCTCAAAGTTGGCAACTGTACATCTGCCAGCCATGGTTACCTCAGCATAGCCGCATCGGTTGCGCTCCGCCTCGGTCTTCACGATGTCGATGCTATGGCCCGCTTGTCCAGCTACGAGCGAAAATGGTCGGAACGGACTATCGCAGCTCTGACAGCTATGGATACGTTAACCAGTATCTCTCTTGGACTGCCTCGAATCCTCGGTGCGTTTGTTGACAGCGCACTATTTCATGAAGATCATGGGGATGCCCTACCTACGTAAGACACCTCATGCTCCTATGCCACTTTTATGCCAAGACAATCTACCACGAAAGCGCACTGGTTTCCACTCTTCTCGAGGGGTCAAGCTGATACACATCCTCCAGACATCAAGCACATTATGAGGTGACAGAGATACTCCGTCGCTACTTCGAGCCCTGCTTTCTGAGTCAGTCATTCAAGAATGGCACCGTCTACCAGCTACCGCAAAGGAGGATTGACTCAGTTACTGAGGAGCTTGAGGCGTGGAAGACCAGGCTTGGAGAGCTCTTCAGCAATTATGATGGCACACTGACTCCAAGGTACTTGACTGCGAGGCGTAGATTTCCGGCAGTACTAACACCTGCTTAGACTCGCGATTGAGCTTTCTTACTTCCTGATACACCTACTTGTGTATTGTCCGTTCGCACACTACATCGGTTCCACCTTTGACCCTGTATTGGCTGGCTACGCAACAAAGTGCGTCGAGGCCGCGCTTCAGACAGTGCTTATAGCAGAAGAGCTGCAGAGACGCAGGATTCTGATATCAGTGCACCCATTCGCACTCGATGCAGTGATTCTCGCGACTGCCTCTCTCCTGCTGTCAGAAGTCAGAACCAGATATCAAGCGCAGACAACGATAATTGACACCTCGACCAGCGGGCGGGCTGTCGACCTACTGTACTCCTTGTCGATACAATCCGACTCAGCTAAGTCGGGCGTTTCCTGGATCGAGGTAGACTACAGACTGCGTCGATATGACCCCCTCCCATTCGCTGACACATTCGCAGCAAATGAAGCGCGACACAATGAAGATGGCTCTGGAAACCACTAATCAGACTGCTCTGCCGCCAGTGTCCGAACTCCTTCGATACAACGGTAACAACGATGCAGGGCCCTTAAGAAAATCCTTTGGCAACACTTCCCTGTCGCCATTTTCTGCAGCCTCGCGGAACATCGACAGTGATATGCCCGATGCCTTGGCGAGATACACACCTCCAACTGAAAGACCCAAGGTCGATGCAGAGCAGCAAAGTTGTGCTAACATCCACGCTGACGCCGAGTCTCGGTAGCTGCACCAAGGAACTGCCGTCCCTTCAGCTGACCACAATGATCCCCGCCGGAACCCTGATCCCTACCTCCGGTGATGCGGAGCCCCGGACCTATACCTACGGCAGCTTGTGATCGCACATATGAAAGACAGACTTCATTTGCCGCTATGGAGCAACAGGTCTTGTCAGAGCGAAGACGGCAACGAAGGCCCGTACGAGAAAAAGCATAAACGAGGTTCCCGGATGAAACAGGGCATTCCACGACCGATATCAAAGTACATAGCCTGGTTGGATGCTGCAATGTCCCCATTTTTCACTTGTGCTCTTCTGCTTGGACAGTGCGGTGCCACGTACTACTTGAATGCTATCGTTTGATTGCAATTACCCCAAAGTTATCCTAGAGCATTCAAACATGTCTTCACGCACCGATTCTTTCCTGGAAACCGACTCGAAGGCGTTGAAGAAGGCGACGCTCGAGGCACAGGCCAGAACGGCATTGGAAGAGGAACACGAGGACTCCAATGGAGAGCTGAAGTCGAATTGGCCGAGATCAGTTGATCTCTATGGCTCGAATCTGCCTTGCCGCCTAGAAGGTGAGGTCGGTGATCTAGTCGTGCTCGGCAAGATACCGAAAGAGATTGATGGCACTTTCTACCGTGTAATGGTCGATCCTTGGTGCCCGCCAGTAGAGGGAAATGTACCGCTCGATGGCGATGGTAACATGTGAGTCTTCTACCAGACATATCCCAATGTTATTCGACACTCAAGAATTCAGAACTGAGTCTGCTACAGCTCTGCATTCCGCTTCCACGATGGCAGGGTGGACATGAAGACTAGATACGTTGAGACTGAGAGATACAAGCTCGAGCGAAGGGCGGGCAAAGCACTCTTTGGGCTGTACAGAAATCCTTTCACTCATCACCCTTGTGTGAGGTAAGTACACCAAAGCGAGCAGTCCTCCCAATCGCACGAGTATCAGTACTGACATCCACCGCAGAGCCGCCATCGACTCCACCGCAAACACAAATCTCGTCTACTGGGCCTCGCACCTCCTCGCCATGAAAGAAAGCGCCCTCCCCTACTCCGTCGACCCCCAAACCCTCGAAACCCGCACTTACGACCCCTTCGGCCAAATCAAGTCCAAAACCTTCACAGCCCACCCAAAGTACGACCCTTACACCGACGAGCTCATCGTATACGGCTACGAAGCCAAAGGACTAGCCACAAACGACGTCGTATCCTACAGCATCGACCGTTCAGGTCACTGCAAGAACGAACTCTGGTTCAAGCAGCCCTGGGCCAACCCCGGCGCGATCCACGACTGCGCTATCACGAAGAATTGGCTTATCCTGTTCATCTGGGCCTTCGAAGCTGATGTGGAGAGGATGAAGAAAGGGGGACACCATTGGGCATGGAATTACGACAGGGGTCACACTATGATCGTCGCTCCTCGCTACCCTGACAATCCCCCTGTGCATTCGGGCTGGCAGGCCAGAGAGACGCGCCACTACACCTGGAAGAACTGCATGGCAATCCACACCGCCGGCGCTTGGGAAGACGAGAACGACCCCAACATCCTCTACGTCGAATCCTCCGTCGTCCACGATAACGCTTTCCCCTTCTTCCCTGCAGATGATGGACGTCTACCCGCTCCAGAGGCCAAGGCAGATTTCGTCCGCTGGCGCATCGACGTCAGCACGCCCGCTGGAACATTCGTAGAAGATCCCAAAGTCATCCTCGACGTCCCCGCCGAATTCCCCCGAATCGACGAACGCTTCATGACAACACAGTACTCAACCCTCTGGCTGAACGTCTTCATCAATCCCGACGGGAACAAAAATATCTACCACGGCTTGAACGGGTTGGCGATGCACAACCACAAAACTGGGAAGACGCAATACCACTATGCGGGAGATGACTCCCTCTGCCAGGAACCCATCTTTATCCCGCGTTCAGAAGACGCGGCGGAAGGAGATGGATACGTCATGGCGCTGATTGAGCGTGTCAAGGCCAATCGTTGTGATGTTGTGGTCATTGATACGAGGGAGTTTGAGAAACCTGTGGCGATTGTGCAGCTGCCGTTTCATATGAAGGCGCAGGTGCATGGGAATTGGGTGTCGGCGAAGGAACTGGGTGGGTACAAGCCGCTCGTTAGGGAGGTGGAAAAGTTCGAGATGAAGAGGCAGGGAGCGCTGGAGCCGTTGTGAATGTCTCTTGGAGGGCAAAGATGGGGAGAGGGGGCGATGTGGTTTAGTGAGGGAATTGTGAATACTGTCGGAGCGTCTTGGTGATGGAGATGCTGCTTAGGTAATAGCTTACACTTCCTGCCTGCCGTGTCAAGAAGCTGGCAGTGTAACCTTCAGCTTGCTTCGTTGCTTTTGGAGGGCAGTGCTGGTAAGGCTTTCTTCACGATGCCGTGTCGTTCGTAGTCAGTCTGTAGCTCATCCCATGGTGCATTCATACCTGCCACGGGTGTTGATGTTCCCTGCGCAAGCCAAAGTCAATGCATTCATCCTTGTCCGATACTGATAAAGGTTCTGGGCGAAAGCGTCCTCGTCCCTCTGCTCGAATATCATGAAGGAGTCGACGGTATGGATAAGGGGATCGCTGTCAGAGTTAGAACCTGAAGGTTTCCCTGCTTGTCCATCTGCAGCTGGCAGTTCGACTTTCAAGATGCAATCCTGCAGTCAAGGAAGTTGGGTCATGAGAAAACGCCGCATCTTGGTGATGTTCGTTGGGGACGCGCAGCTGAAGTTTTTGTCCAGCGGCGACCTAGATGCTTCAACCCCAACAGGATGCCACAAAATGACAGTCTCAAAAGTTTCACAGTGTCGTCATAGGAATGCGGTAATGAAATCGACTGCACAGACGACGAGAATCCTCTTCGGCAGTCGTCCTGGCAGGCAGAATACGAAGGTGTCGTCCAGGAACACCTGAGAGAGTTTCGGCAGATAGTACTCCACGAGGAGTTCCTGACAGAAGTTGGTATCTTCCACCTGGATGGACAGCAGGGTAAGCTGTTTGCTGCAGTGTGGCCCGTGGTATAAGAATTCGTAACTGGGGTTCCGCATGGTGTCCCTGCGTGGACGAAAAGCTTCGTGACGCAGTGCATGCTTTATTTGAAGCTGTCGCTATCGATCGAAGCTTGCAGCCGGGGAACAATTTCGTATGGCAGAGAAAGCTGTAGTACAATCGGTCTCCTCCAATTTGACATTAAAGGAACAACCTTGGGAAGTGGTAATCTGCCCATACCCTGGAAACGTATGTCCAAACCCGCTTTGAAGAATGAAATCGCAACATGAAGCTTCTAGACCACGCACCCAGCGCAGGTCCCAGGATACTTCGTCGTCCATGTTGGGTTGCATGTGTTTGAACGAATTTCGGGAAATATTCATAGCATGGACCTCGAGACCCCCGATCTCTCCTACTGACCGATATTTCCACAAGCTGCCAGTTAAGTTCCCCTCAAAGTTAAGTTCTAATCAAATTCAATTAAATCGAGGTACAAGCTTGTAGGTCTTGACGATGTCCTCAACATCCCGGGGCTCTCGATACTCTGCGAGCTCTGGACCTTCAGATCGCAATGTGACGCCCCATTTGAAAAAGAGCTCGACACCTTTGCTGAGGATAGCATGCTGGCAGATCTTTTCAGTACATCAGCACATAGCCATGATGGAGCTTGTGTAAATCTTACCTTGAAATTTTGCCAGAGATTGTGGCGTCGGCTCGAGATACAGATACTTGAAGACTGTAGAAAGCCTCGTGGCACCAACTTTGGCAACGCGTCAGCTGACAAACCTCAACGAGCACATGTGCGCGACATGTGTCAAAGCAGTGGCGCATTCCAGCAGCAGCTCGTCTGGTAGGATATGTACTAGACACTGCGGTGATCGGATACGGATTTGGCCCTTTTCGTCAGCGGACCAGGGTTCAGGCAGGGTGATGTCGTCCATGATGGTCTTTCCGTGGGTGCGAGTGTCCTGATGGTGGCTCGGCGAACTTTTTGGCGTCTAGTACCTGGTGGTCTCAGGGAACGTTGTGTAATGCATCAATGAGATATGCACCAGTAAATATTGCAATCGAGACGTCCGTCTCAGCCGCCTTCGTGCATGGCGGCAGGGCTCCAGTACTCGGTTTCGTCAGCTTGTTCATCGACCCAGACCAAGCTGTCAGCGACCAAATCATCGATGACAGCAATACCTCGTGCCTCTTCCCAGTCCAGATTCGCCTGCAACATAGACACTGTTACGAAGCCCGTGACCTGTATCACTTCCAATACAGTCGACTGATCCGGGTTCAACTCCTTTGGCACACTCCTGATATACTTGGTAGATCCCAGATGCACAATCTTGAACTGCCCACCCAAGGGCTCCAGGCTCTCGAGCGCACGCTGCACATCATCGTCGGTGACTTCCATACCACCACCTACCAGACCTCTACCCTTGGCAATCCGCTTCCTCGCCTCAGCCAGAGCAATCATACCACCATTCTCGCCCCGTGACTCCCTACAGACTTCCACCAGCCGCACGCCCAGCTCGAAGTAGAAGTCATTCACGCTTGTACCGAGCATCTTCGCCCATACGCTGCCGCCCTTCCCGCTTGCATCTTTGGCCTTGATGTTGCTGCCTGCCAAAGGGTCGACACCGATAGCATGGCACATGCGAGCAAATTCGGCGCGGAAGGTTGGGTTGCTACGGATGTCCTTGGCATGGGTGAGGGAGAAGTTGTGCAGCGCTGCTTGGAAGACGGCGAGCTGGTTGGCGAGGGCGTCGGCGTGGGTTGAGCGTAGGGCGGCGCCGTGAGCGGCATATTTGTCGGACGAGATGGCGGCATTGGAGAAGGCGCTCAGGCCTACGCCGCGACGGGAGGCCATGTTGAGGGAAAGTGTTTTATTGATGCTGGTCATCTAAAGCTATGTGGATGGAGGTCAGGCATTCAGGCAGACCTGCCAACGTCCATCCCTCGGCTCGGCGAAATCTCGTGCCAAGCCTGCGCACAGTCTCCACACTCCATCGCCATTTCCCAAACTTGAGAGATGGCCGAGAGTTCGTTTCTTCCTGTTCAGACTCGCAGCCAGTCCAATACTACAACCCGGTTCTTTCATCGACAGCACTACCGGCGCAATGGCACCAGGAAAGAAGCAGGCCACCGTCAAGCTGTAAGAAACATCGTCACCATCACCGCCGCCGGGTGAGGAAGTGCAGCACAGTCGGTCCGCAGCAAAAGCTCGAAATTGCCTGCTCTAAGCAGCAGCAGCATACCTATACACTCCATTTCTGCCTCAGTCCTGCACGTCGTCAACGCTGGCACGTCAGAATGTGAGGTAGCTGGCATTGGGAACATGGGCGAAAGCCTGCCTCAATGCCAGATGCCAGCTCGAAAGAGCACGGCGCTCTCGCCTGGCGAGGTCTTGTCGGCTGAGATTCGTCTCAGCCGACCAGCACACACTCTTTGCCGAGTGTTCAGCGGAGAATGCATGAGAGCCAGACCACTGTGCCGCACTTCTTCGCTCGGGGTAGCATCCCCAAGCGGACCGACTAACATGCTCCACCAGGAGCGTCCCAACCCAGGACCAGATCCTCGTCCCAGAGACGCTCCTAAAGAAGCGCAAGTCGCAGGAGAAGGAGCGCGCCGAGAAGGCCCAGCAGCGCGAGCAGCGCAAGAAGGTTAGTTACGCCCACTCCCGCCCAGCACTCAATGATTATATCTACCAACCATATGCGACTAGCCTCCGGGCCATGTTGTCCATAGTTAACCATCTTTCGGGAATGAGACCGTGCCGTGTCTTGATCCACACATCACATTCTTGGGCGTTGATGAGCAATTCGCTGACATACCCTCAACAGGAGAGCAAGCAGAAGCGTGAGCAGATCTTCAAGCGTGCCGAGTCCTACGTCAAGGAGTATCGTGACCTCGAGCGCGAGAAGATCCGCTTGAACCGTGTCGCCAAGTCCGAGGGTTCCTACTATGTCCCAGCCGAGCCCAAACTCGCCTTCGTCGTCCGCATCAAGGGTATCAACAAGATCGATCCAAAGAAGCGCAAGACCCTCCAGCTCCTCCGTCTCCTGCAGATTAACAACGGTGTCTTCATCCGCCTGACCAAGGCCACCTCGGAGATGCTCAAGATCGTCGAGCCATTCGTCGCCTACGGTTACCCCAACCTGAAGTCCGTCCGCGAGCTCGTCTACAAGCGTGGATACGCCAAGACCAGCCAGAAGCAGCGCATCCCACTCACCGACAACGGCATCATAGAGGAGCACCTCGGCCAGTATGGCATTGTCTGCATGGAGGACCTGATCCACGAGATCTACACCGTCGGCCCCAACTTCAAGCAGGCCTCGAACTTCCTCTGGCCATTCAAGCTCTCCAACCCAACTGGTGGCTTCCATAAGCGCAAGTTCCTCCACTTCATCGAGAGTGGTGACCTTGGTAACCGTGAGGAGTACATCAACCAGCTCATCCGCCAGATGAACTAGGTTTGAAAGAACAGCACGACTTATGGACTGGGGTTGGGTGTGCACTGGGCGCTGATATCCTGTGCTTCGCGAGGGACGTGAAGCCAGCGCATGGCGAATGGCGTCCGTAGATCCAGAAAGGAATCGTTCAATGTCATCTTCATCCCGTCCAACCCACGAGCGCTGCCTTTACCTGCTGTCATTATCCCGTGCATGTATCTGCGCTTTTCCACTCTCTGAAATATCTCTGCCGTCGACTCAGAATTGGTATTGCTAACGACTTAAAGCCCGATCCATGCCGCGCTGCACGGCCATGCACCATTCAGCTTACACTAGTCACGCGAAGTAGTTCGACATGCAGGAAGCTGTGCAGGAGTTAAGCGAAATGGTGGCAGAATCGCCCCTGATTTAATGGCACAAGCCACCACTTGCACCGATATGTGCCGCTGGCATGAAGCGGTCGAAGACGTGTCCCATCTTGGTCATCAGAAGGCATGGGCACCATCCAAATGAGCCATTGCGCCTTCAGCGACTGTCAAACTTTCCAGAACTTTGAGCAGTAGAAGTTGTCTTGGAGAAAGGCATGTGGGCTGTCCGTAAGCGCCGCAGAGGTCCTTTGTACTCCTACACTTGGGAAGTCTGGTTGAGCGATCACATGTTGAACTCCGTGGTCTGCATGAGGCTACTTAGCCCCTATCGACACAGACTGTTCACTTTGGTCTGTGGCATAACTCCTACGACTTCGGTCGTCAGGGCGGCGTAGTATTGCGCAAGGGCACTTGCATCAAGGGCAATCGTTTTGTCCTTTTGGCGGACTTCTCTTTTCTGTTCTTGGCTTGCTGAGATCCTCGTGATGGATTTTGCTTACCTTGCGCGTGCGTGTCAGCGTTACAAAATGCGACGCTACCACGAAGCTGTTTTTGCAATAGTGGTTCAAGCATGTACCTCCATATTATTGTGTTACTGATGCTTGTCCATCACCTCACCTCAACCGCATAATTCATCATAATCCAATCCCTTCCCGCAACAACCCTCGTAAACGTTCCAACCTCCACATCCACCTTCCCCTCCAAGTCCGTCCCCTTCGTCGCCTCATCCACCATCCTCCTAAAAGACTGCCCGTCATGTCTATACATCTCCCCGCTCCTCGCCTGCTCATGCTCGAACACCCCCGCCTCCTCGACGGCCGCCTGCCGTCCAAAAAGCATACTCCCGGACTTCTTCTTCAGCAGTCCAAAAGCCTTCTTCATCAACTCCACCTGCTCGTTCCAAGAGAAGAGGTGAAAGAACGACGAGGCGTGGACGTAGTCGAAACTTTTGTCCTCCAAGCCTTCGACCTTCCGGAAAAGGTCTCCAAAGACCCACTGACTCTTCAGCCTACTCTTGTCGCGAAAGAGTTCGAACCCAAGATCGGAGAATTCCTTTTCCATCTCAAAGGCCGTCAAATTCGCAGAATCCGCCCCATCGTGGGTTAATTTTCGCAAATCCTGCCCGAAACAACATCCCATATCCAGAAGAGTTTTGCCACTCTTCACACCGTCCAAGACCTCTGCGTACCTCGGAGCCCTCGAGACGCCGAAGTCGAGGAAATTGAATTGGCCGATGCAGGGGTATGGGAAGATGTTGTAAGCACGGTCTCGCTGTGACGTTGTCAGGATATCTAACTACACGTATGCTGAAACATTCCGGAAGGCTTTAGGGAAGTTTTCGGAAAGACGTCTTGATGACATTAGGTGGGGAAGACTTACGACATCTTTGATATGTTTCACAACTTCGTCTTCTGGAATTCCAGCATAGTTGACGAAGACATCTATAGCTTCAGGCGTGAGCTTGGAGGATGGGTCGTCGAATTTGAGTTTGATGAAGTCGTTCCAGTGGTCTGACATGGTGGGTGGTGTGCAAATGTTAGTAATGTGAGTTATTGTTGTTAGAGGTCCTGTTGCTTATTATGATTTCGATGGTTGAGCGCTGTGGCGGGAGCAGCGATATAACAACCTTGGAACCAACGCATTCTCAGCCGATCACGGCCAAGTGACTTCATTGAACTCTATTATGCATACCTTGCACGATATAACGACCTTGGAACCAACGCCTTCTCGACCGATCACGGCCGAGTGACTTCATTCAACTCTATTACGCATATCTGCGAGATATGCATCATAAAAATTCGCGCATGTTACCGATGAGGCGAGTAGTTGGAGAGGTTGGTCGCTCATCACGGCCTCAGCTGTTCTCTATACTGCTGAGAACAGTGGCTTGTCAGCATCAATAGTGTCGCCTAACGCCGCGCTCGAAAATCATATCAGTATCTCGTGTTCTGCTCTTTCACAAGAGCCTCAGAAAATCTAACGCGACGTCACCCTCACCTCGCAGCTCCATGTCTCCGGTCGTAATCCACGACACTCCGCCTACTATGCATCTGCGCCATCTTCCATCGCACGTAAAGTGTCAACGCATCCTTGCAGACCACCAACAGACATCCTCCCACGAGACTTCGCGCCCACTTGTGCTGAAGTAGGCCCCGTAAACCCGTCTTTTGAAACATACTGAAGCGCGGATTGGTGAGCATTTGTGACTGGCGAAATGGACTGATCGGCGGTGCTGATGCCATCCATTCAGAGGGAAGAATTAGCTTGAGCGCCTCGCCGGCGAATCCAGCGAGTGTCGGGAATATGAGAGCGCCGAGGACTGTTTCAGCGATCGCGGTCGGTGAGAAGGAGAGTCTGCGTTCCTGACCGGCTGGTTGATTTTGTTGATTCTGCTGTTGTTGCTGTTGCTCCGCTTGTTGGCGAGCCGCGCCTTGTTGTGCAGGTGCTTCGTTTGCGCCGCCACCGGGCACAGGTCGATTGTCTTGGACTACTGGTGCAGGTGCACCTTCGTCGCCGTCTTGTGCCGCTTGACCTGGCTGCGCAACGGCGTTGTTTGCGGCAATAGCTTGCTCAACCTGATCTTCGTCTTCCCACTCATCCCAGATGCCTCCATCGATCCTCACTTCAAAGATGTTGCCATCACCATTGTCGGCCGGCTGGTTCTGATCGTCTGCATTGACAGCATGCCCTTCAGCCTGAGTTCCATTGATCCGAGGCTGAATCGCCTTCAGCCACTCCTTCTCCCGCTCGGCCCAGACTTTCTTGTAGTAGAAGTTGTACAGTGTCCGGACGTATGGGAGGACTGCAAACGCGAAGCTTGCGCTCGGTGGCCAATGGGCGAAATCGACGAGTTCGTCGGGCGAGTGTGCTTGCGACGCAAAGAAGACGACCGGCAGAAATGGTAGTATCCCATCTGCGAATGACGTTCGTGAGAGCACAAGCAGTGGCGTGATGAGTGGTAGCCCGACATAGAGTCGCCAGTGTACGACATGATCGATGAAGACATTGAGCAGCTGTTCCGAAGCTTCGAGAGGTTGACCAGCGTATGCCTCTACAGGAGCCCGTGTCGCATTGTAAATCAGTGGCCGTAGTATGCGCTCTCCGTCTTCGCTTCCAAAGATGGCATATATTGAATGCATGCCGTGGGCCAAACTGAAGTTGTAGAGTATACCTCCAAGAAGTGTCAATGATCCTGGCGCGACGGCCTTTGCACGGATTCGCTCGATGCCACGGTATAGGTCCACAAGGTAGTCTCGCGGCCGGGACAGCTTGATCTCCGTCTTGCACTGCGGGCACTCAATCTTCAGCGCGATGGGCCCTGGTCGGTTGCGTTGATTCTCGGGCGCCTCCATGTCCGCGATCCAGTCTAACAAGCACTCCTCGTGCGCAGTCAACGCGCAAGGGCAAGGGTCTCGCCATCGCGACGTTTCGGGCGTGTCCTCTGTAGAGTCTGAAAAGCAGATCCAGCACTTCTTGACATCTGCATCGTCTGGTGTTGGTGGGGATGTGCTCAATGGTTGTTCTGTTTGCTGTTCCTCCTCCCCCTCCCCTTCCTCCTCTGGACTGTTGACGAAAATGGTCTGCGAGTCTTCTGATCGGGGTGCAGTAGGGGACTGAGCAGGATGCGAGGTCGATCGTGCTGCCTGGTCTGAACGTGACGGTCTGCGCTGCGACGATTGGCGCGCCGGCATAGAAGCCATCGTGGACGGAAGTGCCCTGCGGAAGAGACTTCCGAGTGTAGACGGCGTACGGTATTCGTGCTATAGCATGGAGGTATATAGGGACTGAATGTGCTTGATATATGGAGTCGGCGGCACTGCTCTGCGCATTTCCTGTTTCAGCCAGTCCGTCTCGATGTTTCATGTTCCGTCATACAGTACACTTTCGGCTGGACCTGCCGAGGTGCGGGTCCTGGCTCGAGCTGGACTGACCCGAGCTGCTGGGTCCAACTCCGTCATCCAATTCCGATCTCGACACTGTCGACATTGCCAAAGAAGTGCTCGAGAACAGCATCGCCTTTCGCGAAATACCACTGATCGTCAACACAATACACACGGAAGAGCAGCGCATAGCACACCCAGTGCCAAGACAACGAGACTGCAAGTCGTCACTGCTGCTGGGTGACCTCGACGCCACAGTGATGCCTGCTTCGTAAGCCGCCCTTCCACGAGTACAATCGACTCTCTTTGCTTTCTCCTTCGCCATCTCTTTCACCCACACTTCCACATCGAGTCGCCAACATGGTCTCACGATCTGAGGTAGTGGTCCCCGACTTGACCATCGCGAAGGACCCACTGGAAGGCTCATCGGAAGGACAGAACGACGTCGCAGATGGGGAGGTTCCACTCGAAGGCGACGAAGCTGCGCAGCTCGCGGCACTGGGTGCTGGTGTACGCGACCAAGATGACCTCGAAAGAGATATTGGTCACCAGGCAGGTCAGCTTCTAGTGGAACAGGCGGATGAGCGTGATCAGAAACGACTCGAGAAGACGCAGAAAGAGAGGGAGAGGCTTCAGGCTGCAATCAAGGTTTTGGAGAAGAGGCTGACCGAATTTGGCAACAAAGCGACGAAGGATAAGCTACGCGCCGAGATTGCCCACTACAATGGTCTTCTGCAGCCCTTAGAAACAGACTTCGAGCAGATTCAGAAGCGCATGAACGACCGCCACAACGAAGCACAAGAAAGTGAGACGCTGCTCGACAATGCTGGAAACAAGCGAATGGCTGGCGAAAGCCAGCGTGACTTCCTCATTCGTACTGGTAAGATTACGCCTTTCTCGAAGAAGGGCATGCAGTTGCTGAGAACATCGTCAAGTCTTGGAGATGTCCTGTTGGATGCAGAAGAGGAGGACGAGGAGGCTCAAGAAGCGGATGACGACCTGCCTGAAGAGCCGGCAGCTGAGCCACTGTCTCACAGGAATCTGCTTGCCCCAGGATTTGAGCAAGATGATACGAGTGCAGCTGCGAGCACGGCTGGTGGTGAGACAGAAGACGATGAAGCTATGGCGCGGCGCTTGCAGGAAGAAGAGTTTGCGTCGGAGCGGCCAGCTAAGAGAAGGCGACTGGCGTCGAGGAGACAAACGAGGACAGTCTCGGAAGAGATGAGCCCACCTGCAGATGATGCCGATGCTTATGTGCCAGACCTTGACGAGGATGGTGTTGCCGCGATCGCAGAGTCCGGGGATGATGCTGAGCCAGCCGATGACGATACGGAAGGCGACATGGCGTTTGCGACAACACCGGGCATCAAGAGAAAGGGTAAGAGGAAGCAAAAAGCGGCTGTGACAGATGAGCAAGAAGATCTTGCAGGCATCGATGATGGCAATGAACAGTTATACCAAGCAAGAGTCCAGAGTTGGGTGAAACGCCGGAGAGCGGCGCGGCAACGACACAAAGAACGACGAGAATTAACCCAGGATGCGACTGAGCCAGAGCCAACAGAAGACGTCAAAGCCGAACAAGTGGACGAGGTGGCACTGGCTGATGTCGAAGAGTCGAAAGAAGAATGGTTCATGCCGCACCCCAATAGAACCGACACTGTCTTCGAAGGTGGATATCGTATACCCGGTGATATATACCCGTCACTTTTCGACTACCAGAAGACCGGCGTGCAATGGTTATGGGAGTTGTACGCACAGCAGGTCGGAGGCATCATCGGAGACGAAATGGGTCTGGGAAAGACTATTCAAATTATTTCGTTCCTTGCGGGACTGCACTACTCGGGCAAGATCGACAAGCCAATCATAGTGGTCTGCCCTGCCACAGTGATGAAGCAGTGGGTGAATGAGTTTCATCGCTGGTGGCCACCACTGAGAGTCTCGATTCTGCACACTTCTGGCAGTGGTATGCTAGATGTTCGAAGAGAAGAGAGCTTTGAAGATGATCTGGAAGATGATCGCTTCAGTCGAAAGGCGACGCAAAGCAAGGGCTATAAGCAGGCCAAGCGCATCGTCGACAAGGTCTTGCGTGATGGTCACGTTCTTGTCACCACTTACTCCGGCTTGCAGACCTACGCCGAGCTGCTCATTCCCACCGACTGGCAATATGCGGTACTCGACGAGGGTCACAAGATCCGAAATCCCAACACTGCCATCACCATCTATTGCAAAGAACTCCGTACCCACAACCGGGTCATTCTCTCTGGCACTCCAATGCAGAATAACTTGACTGAGCTTTGGTCTCTGTTCGACTTCGTCTATCCCATGAGGTTGGGCACACTAGTGAACTTCAAGAACCAGTTTGAGATACCGATACGGCAAGGTGGGTATGCAAATGCCTCAAATCTGCAAGTAGAGACAGCAATGAAGTGCGCAGAGACTCTCAAAGACGCCATCTCGCCTTATCTACTGCAGAGGTTCAAGGTTGACGTAGCTGCCGATCTCCCCAAGAAGAGCGAGCGCGTCCTCTTCTGTAAGCTTACGAAGCTGCAGCGAGAGGCATACGAGTGGTTCTTGAACTCCGAAGACATGAGATCAATCATGGCCGGCAAGCGACAGGCTCTCTATGGCATCGACATTCTTCGTAAGATCTGCAACCACCCCGATCTCGTGGAACACAAGACACTTTCGAGGAAGACCAACTATCAGTATGGTATTGGTAGCAAGTCTGGCAAGATGCAGGTCAGTTACTGAAAGCCCTGAAATTCGTTGGAAGCGCGCGCGTCTCTCCACGGCCAGCGACAGGCGCTGAGACACTGCTGACATCCCCACTCTGAATAGGTCGTCAAGGCATTGCTCGAAATCTGGAAGCGCAATGGTCACAAGACGCTTCTGTTCGCACAACATCGAATCATGCTGGACATCCTCGAAAGCTTCGTTTCAGGAATGCAGGGCTTCAATTATCGACGCATGGACGGTAATACCTCGATCAAGGACCGCCAAGACTTAGTCGATGAGTTCAATAAGAATCCCGACTTGCACGTCTTCCTTCTGACCACAAAGGTTGGTGGGCTTGGCGTCAATCTCACCGGGGCGGATCGTGTCATCATCTACGATCCCGACTGGAATCCATCGACAGATGTGCAAGCTCGCGAGAGGGCGTGGCGCCTTGGCCAGAAGCGCGAAGTCGAGATCTATCGCCTGATGACCGCCGGTACCATTGAAGAAAAGATTTACCATCGACAAATATTTAAGCAGTTCCTATCTAACAAGATCTTGCGAGATCCGAAGCAGCGGCAGACCTTTCAACTTCGTGATTTGCACGATCTGTTCACGCTTGGCACGCCTATGGAGAACGGTCAGACCGAGACAGGCAGCATATTCAAAGGCACTGAGGTGAAACTGTCTGGGAACGCGGCCCGGAAGGATAGTCAGAGCTTGCCGACTCCCCCAGAAGAGACCGAGAAAGAGACGGATCATGCTGCCATCAACGCCTTCGCCGGTGTCGACAGACAAGAAGCGTGGCGAGGTGATGATGATGAAGACGAGCCTAAGGACAACGGTGAAGCGGAGGGCAACGACGACCGGATCCTGTCAGGAATCTTCTCCCGCACAGGTGTCCAAGCCGCACAGGATCATGATGCTATTATCAACGGACGCAAGACGATTCGGGCGGATCCCGAGATGATCGCACGTGAAGCGAAGAAAGTGGCCGCGGAAGCCGCTCGCGAGCTCCAGCGCGCAGGTGAGGTTGCGAAATCGCTTCCTGCCGGGAGCGTGACATGGACAGGCCAGTACGGTAGCGCCGGTCGTGATCCTTCACCACCTCGCCGTGGAGCCATGCGTGGCGGACGAGGTGGCGCCGGTCGTGGTGGTCCATCGTCAGCTTCTGTTCTTGCTCATTTACAGTCTCGCCAGATAGGCACTGCTTCAGCCGCTGCCGTTGCGTCTTCGTCCAACGCCTCTAGTCGCGCTGGTACACCGGTACGTGGTGGTCGTGGTCGTGGAGGAGCGGCTACTACTGCACATCCCAAAGGCAAGGACTTCTTGATCCTGATTCGGGACTACTTGGTTGCACAGGGAGGCTCCGCATACACACAGATGCTGATTGATCACTTCAATCGCTACTGCGGTAACGAGCAGAGAACAATGGAATTCAGAGAAATGCTCAAAACCATCGCAGTCATGCAGAAAGGAGGCCGAGGGCGTGCCAAGTGGGTCCTCAGAGAGGAATACAGGACTCAAGCACCATCCTAGCCAACGATACTCAAACACCAGTTGAAAAAAGAACCAATTGAACAGCTTCTAACCACGACACATCTCGAACGTACACAATCTCCCCGCCGCTGATGCCCAGCATCAAGCTACACCCACAAAAATCACTTCCACTGCCACTCCCACTTCCTGACCATCTGTGCAAAATCCCTCGCATGGTTCCTCTTCGCCGCCCCGCCCGCCAGCGTGAAATCAATACACGACTGATACGTCTGATTTATACTCGCCGCATTCCAATGCATCTGAATCGCACACGCCCCCTTCGTCGCGCACTGGCTCCCCAAAGTCGTCGGTATCGTGACCGTAAAGTTCTGCCATTCGGCTTTCATCGGTGTGGAAGTCAAGGCGTACTCATCCCAACTCTGCAACGGGTCGCCGATGACGGTGTCGGTCGCTAGGTCGATGACGCTGATGACCTGTCAGCATCCACGTAGCGAAGCGGGTGAAGCGAGTAGAGCGGGTGAGGAGGGTAGAGCAGCTAGCTCGGTGGGGGAAGACTTACCTGACGTTCGCAACACCCGAGTGGGGAGCGACGATTTGGAAGTAGAGGGGAACTTGTTGGCCGGCGGTGTAGTTTTGGATGTTGTCAGAGTTGTCGGAGAATTCTAGGCCTTTGCATTGCCAGAGGTGGCATTCGGATGGGGAGTAGTCGGCTTGGTTCGCGGTTAGGGTTTCGAGGCCTTGGATGTTGCCGTTGATGTCGCTGGCCATCTGAGAAAATGTTAGTCATGGATGATCGAGAGGATGAGGGAGGGAGGGAGGGCGGGGTTACCATGTCGTAGGCTTGTTGGCCGCAGGCGGATTTGAAGGCGTTGCCGGGTGGGCGGCCTTTGGGGGATTCGAAGTAGCCGTGGGCGGAGACTAGGGTGAGGAGGGAGGTGAGGGAGGTGATGGTTGTGGTCTTCATTTTTGGCTGGCGTGATTTTGTTCTTTGTATGAATTGGAGAAGACTGTGGGAGCACCTGTGCCCTGAGATGTGTGAAGCGAATGTATCAAGGAGAGACTGCTCACAGAGCTAGGAGAAAGGTTGATACCACGCGTGACGAACGATGATGGCGTAGAGACATGCTGGGCGAGCAGCAGGGACAGCTTATGTATACTCACCAGCTCATACGATAGTGGACTTCACATCATGGGCAGCCACGCTCGTCTCGTGTATATACGGCGTGATGGACCTGGTGGTAAACTGATACCTCGCCATGTGCGATGCAGCCAACGGCCAAGCGCCGGCGATGCTCGATAGTAGACGATACCGAGTTTGTTGATAGTCATCATTTATCTGATATAGTACGAAAGCCAACTGCAACGATATGGTCTCAGGTAGTGTATACATGAAACGTGCCTTAAGCGAGGTCCAGCAAGTCGGCCATCGTGTTAGCGCGGCTATGAGCCGAGTTTGATTCGTTCGCCCTATGCGCGATATTGAGGCTGCCAACTTTGTTCCTCTCGTGATACTCGTCTTCTTCATAGCTTCAGGATGTCGACGTTCTTCGCCACAGCTTCGAGTTTGGGCCAGTTCTCTTTGATCTTCGCCTTGATCTCGTCCAGGCTGATGTCCGTATTCTGTACGGTCTGCTGATACACAGTCTCCACCAATCTTCCGAATGGGGAGTCTCTTCCGTAGCTCTTCTCAATCTGTTCCCGTGTCTCAAGCAGGAAGCCAAAATACACGATCCTGAGATCGAAGCCGCTTTGCAAGCACTGCTCAAAGATCTCTTTGTGGGACGGAATGTTTGGGTTGCATAGACTGTTGGTGACAGTCACCATGAGCCAGCAGTCGATGACACGATCCGGATAGAATGGTTTAGGATAGAGGTCTGGAGCAATAAGGAAGTGCCGGAAGGCTCCGAGGCGCCATGCAGCATACATCCTGCCTTGAGATAGGTATATGACCAGCAGTTGACGGATCAGATGTGGGACTGGCTGACGTGTGTAGCTCCACATCCCACTGTTCAGGCAAAGCTTGAGGGCATCTTTGACTTCGTCCTCCCCAGCGTCTGTGTTGCCGCGATTGAGATCTTCGCTCAAGCCGCTGACCGAGAATGCCTCGGCCTGGAGGGCGGCCATGCGCTTCCCGGCTTTTGGATCTTTGGAAGGTACCGAGAATGCTGCCAATGACTTCTCGTGTCGAGGAATTAGGACGCTGTCTGCAATAGTGGCGAACTCGGACTTCAGCTGTTCTGGAGGCTTCAGGAAGACATCCTCTGCGAATATCGGACCTTGTTTGCAGCGAGTACATTCGCATGTGAAGAAGTAGTAGCCTTTGAGCTCTGCTTGTCGGACGCACAGTGGGTTTGAGACATCGGTGTACTTCATGAAGATCTCCTCGTTCTTTTTGATGGGCTTGAGTGCTCGAAGGATCTGCCTAGGCTGGTTGAACAGAGCAGCCGCATTTGGATCGCAGGAGTGATTGGCGCTGCACATGATCGGATCGAAACCCATGCCTAGTGACGTGTCATCGAGAGGGTTGCTGAGCTGCACAGTATTGCTCATAACCTGAGAGGCTCCATCAGCTTTGTAGGCGCTTCAGCGATAAACGATACTCACATTAAAGAACAAGCCCTTGGCTATTGCTTCCGACTCCGTCCCTCCCATCTTTGGCTCACCGGCATACTTCCAAGCGCCATACGCCAGCATGCTAAAGTCCTCATACCTCTGCTGATTCTGCTTCTTGAACTCGTCCAGTGCTGTCTTGTCCGCGACTCCGGCAGGCCAGAATTGCAGTATATCAAGTAAAGCTTCGTCCTTTCCTTCGGGATCATTCTTCATACGGCCAAGCAACTTTACCACGGCCCTCACCCCATGAGGAAGATCAGGTCTGTCCTCCGGCGCAAGCACTTTACACTCATACCTAAAGGCGATGATCCTAAGGTCAGTAGAAGCCTAAGACATGCAAATGAGCCTGGAACCCACTTGTGCTCGCGCTTCCATGCCTTACTTTGACATGACTTCGAGCAGTAGCGGACTCTTTTGCATCCGGTGCATGCTTTTGTGTCCACTATGGAGTTGGTGAAGTTGCCCAGAGCAGCTCTCCTTTGCCTCTCGAAATCGTCGGTGGCACCGCGCTGGAAGCACCAGGCGCATGTGTCCCTTAATCGGTCGATATCTAGCTCAGCAACGTAAGGGCGATCCAGTGAGAGGACGAGGTCGCCAGCTTGGAAATCCTTCTTCGCGAAAAGACCGCGGCCGGCACCTTTGATGTTGGATGTCCTGACTTCGACGTCCATTGGGGTAGACCTTGATGGTGTTCTGTTTTGGTGGCTGCCGCAAGACTTTCGGTCGACTTTTGTCTACGTGGTTCCCCTCTTCATTAGGTGGTGGAGCGGTGGGGGGGGGGGGGCTTCCTAGTGAACGCGAAGTCTCCATCAACACGACATCAACATCCATCGCATCTTGGAATGTTTCCTTTGCTACAAGTCAGATACATCGATATCAATCACATGCCGCCAGATGGACGAAGACTGACAGAAATTCTTGCAGTTTGTGTTCTAGCAGAATGCCAAGAGTGGGCAGCCACGATCAAAGGCTGGTGGTTGCCACCGAGCGCTTCGATTGACATCGCAGCTGACGTATTTGCTCGACCACTCCGAAGCGTAGCTACATCACAAGACCGTTACCTATAGGAAGACATAGCGCGTTGCGTAATGCTGAGACGGCCATAGATATTCGATTCCAACACTCCCTTACAATGCCACGGTAGGAACGACCTCCGTTATCAACCCTTGGATGCATCCTAAGTAGTGACGAAGCACGATAGTTTGTTTGTTCGCGGGGCTCGATCATGTCTTGAATCGCTCGATGAGATAGCTACCGTGACCGCGAGCATGCCATCTCACGGCTTTGCACGGAGTTGGCACGAGCTACCTACGATGGCTGTTCTGCTACTACCAAAATCACAAAGAGCAGCCTAACGCGCTCCGCCATGGCGTTCGCTCGCATAAAGGCGAGAAACTCATTGGTACTCGGTAAAGGCGGCCGCCACGGATATGCTGATCAGTATCGAGCCACCCCAAACGACGTCAAGCAGAATGTACGGCCTACCACAGTTGTTCTCGATGTCATGTGCAACGAACGATGCGAAGGCAGGTAGACCATCGAGTCTGTGACACGGAGCGACGACTACATAATCCGCTTCCTTCGCCGCGAGATCGGTGCCTTCTGATTCAAGCCGGCTTTTACACCCTCATTTGGCACCTACAGCATAATGCGTCTCTGGCAGAGCACGGGCTGGCTCGTGTGCCTAGCACTGAGCGTACAACCCTTATCCGCCTTGCCAGGCTACCTCGTTGCCAAGTCGTCCGACCATCTGATTCCCAGGCAACAAGCCAACGTTGCGTCGCCGGTACCTGTATCCACCACTGGCGAGCATGCCTTCATACCTCCTGGTCCAGGCGACGCTCGAGGACCATGTCCAGCTCGTACGTAGCCATACTTGCGTAGGTGCCAACATGCTGATCTTTACCAAGAATGTTGTAAAGGGAAGGGGCACCTATGGATGTGTACTTGCCTAAAGTTTTCAGCAAGCAAGAATGTGCACTTTGCTGCTCCTTGGGAGAAACTCGTGTTTAGGAGGAAAATACTATTACAACACCATGGCCAACCACGGCTACCTTGCCAGGAACGGTTACACCAACATTGTCGAATCATCCAAAGCCTGCCAGGACGTCTTTGGCATGAGCCCTGACTTCGCAGACGTTCCTCGGCGTTCTCGCCGCTGTGCAAGCTGGAGACGGGAACTGGTTCTCGATCGGTGCGACCGCTCCCAAAGCGCTCGTAGACAGTAAGAATCTTCTAGGTCCTCTCCTTGGCCCGCTGCTTGGAAGACCTCGGGGCCTGAACCTCTCCCACAACCGCTTCGAAGCCGACAGCAGCGTTACACGACGCGATGCGTACGGGGCCAATGGCGAACCTGTCCGGCTTTACCTCCCCTTCATGCAGAATCTCCTAGCTCAGAACGACACCGGATACTACGGTCTTGAGGAGTTCGGTCGACATGTCTCGTATCGTTGTATGACTCACCATCCTTGGCTTCATCTACATTGCTGATCAAAGCCCAGTCCAATACTGCATCTCAACCAACCCTTACTGCAACAAGATCGCTCCACCTGGTATTGTCCTTCCGCAAGGAACCTCGTCCTTCAACGTGCGCATGTTCGCAAACTACGGTCCTTCCAGCCCTCGCCCTGGCTCTCTTCGAAGAGAAGACCTTTTGTCCTTTCATGCCATTACTGAAGCCTCCGATGGCATACTGACCTACACAGAAGGCCACGAACGAATCCCATCAGATTTCTACCACTCCTCGGTCCCCTACACCTTCGCAACACTGGGTG
Source organism: Mycosphaerella arachidis (assembly GCA_001297265.1). Lineage (NCBI taxonomy): Eukaryota > Fungi > Ascomycota > Dothideomycetes > Mycosphaerellales > Mycosphaerellaceae > Mycosphaerella > Mycosphaerella arachidis. The sequence goes on from LIHB01000063.1 coordinate 92,081, forward strand.
CCGACATAGCTGCTCTCTTCGCCATGTATCCGGATCAGATCGCCGTAGGCTCTAATACTGGCACTGTCAACACGTTTACACCAGTGAACTTCACTGACATTCCGGGAGGTGTGATGAACGGCAGGTTCCTAGCGCAGGGCAACAATGCTGCTCGTTTCTTCCTCCAGACCATCGAGTTCTTCCTCCCGGATCTTGTCCGGAATGGAGGAGTGATTGGTGCGTTTGGTGCTGCGGTGAACCTGGTGATTGGAAAGATTGCACCGATGGCGAGTGCGATGGGGTGTCCGTCTCAGGGCTCTGTGGCGCTACGGGAGGAGATGTTTGCTGGATTTCCCGGCTGGACAGGGTCACTATGAACGTGAACATGGCTTATCATTTCCTGCGGACCGATGTGTTCCCTGTCATATATTCATGGCCATGCTTGTACTATGGGCAGCAACAATGTGCTGAGCCTAATCAGGCGAGCTGCGTGCCTTGTTAGGTAAACGCTCCTTCGCGCTTCTGTCCTTCCTTTTGCACCGTATGCGACGCTAAAACTGCACACAATGCAAGTGCGGGAGAAGTCCGCCCGGATACCACGCCGTCTCTGTCTTTTGATAACGCCTCAGGGCCGTTGGTGCCCCCGAGTTGGTAAGAAGTTTCGAAGCAGGGCAAAAATCATGCTGGTAGGTGCTGCGTGCTCATCTCACTGGTGAAGTCGCCCTGAAAGTCGTGTGGAAGTTGGTTCGGATCAATATGGGCTGAAAATTGTGCCGCACCTACCATCATCTGCGCCTGCATTTGCATCTGCATCGTAGGTGACTGCATGAATGCTTGCTGTGATGTGTTGAGTTGCTGCTGGGTGGGCGAGAAATGTTGCTGCAGGGGCGAGTACTGCGGCTGCTGCATTTGTATCTGCGGTTGGTTGGCAATGAATTGTGGCGATGTTGTTTGCTGCCGACTGGGTGGGAACTGCTGCTGACCGGGAGAGATCTGCTGTTGGCCTTCGGAGCTCGGCTGTGGTGTCAGCGCCACTTGCTGCTGTGGTGTCGGGGTCTGCTGTGGCATCTGCATGGGTAGAGATGGCAAGGGATGTTGAGGCTGCTGCTGGGTCGGGGTGGGAGACTGCTGCGAGCCAGCGGTGGCCTGCTCCTGACCCGAGGTCGAGGCTTTCTTCTTCTTCGTCGTCGGCACCTTCGCCACGACCTCTGTGTCTGGGGTCGACGTTTGATCCTCACTTGACATCTGAGCTGCAGGAGCTTGCGATTCTTGGAGAAGTGGCAAGTCTGGGTGCGTTTCCATGAGCTGCGATCGCGTGAGGTCGTCGATGGGTGTGCCGGTCTCCTCGTACTCGATCACGCGTAGCCACTTCCGCTTCAGCTTTGACATGGTCGTGGTGCTGCAGACGATACCGAAGCGGTCATGAATGAGCCATACCAGATCGTCGAGATAGCGTGTGCGATTCTTCGGGTCGCGAAGCCACTCTCTCACTTCCTGCCAATGTGTTAGTGGAGCGATGAGGACATTAGGGGTTCACGTACAATCTCCTGAGCTGGTGTCAACACCTTTGGCCTGCCATTCTTCTTGTTCATCTCAGGTGGCATCTGAGAGAATGTCAGCGTGGGCATCTCAAAGAGGCAAAAGGCACGAGCTCACGTAGTTGGTGCCATGAGTCTGTAAGCAGCGTTTCATCCTGCCTCGCGTCAGTGTGTTCCCACAGCAGTTGGGGGCGTAGGCAACCATCACATGACCATGAAACACGCCAAAGACGTGTCTCACGAGGCGTGAGTTGTACTTTGGGCCATGTACCGGTAGATGCTCGAGCGGCCGACCTGTTACGACAGAAGTCAGCGGTGGACGAGAACGACAAGGCTGGGCAGGGGGTAAGGCGCATCTACGCCGTATATGGTGTCTTTTCCTGCAAATGCTTACCTTGAGGCGGCGATGTATGGTGGTAGGGTCGAAGCCGGCTTCCAGAAGCTCCTTGATCTGCTCCTGGATCTCGCTGGGTTGCTTGCCACTGCCCGGCATGGTTGGCGAGGCGTCGTCGGTGGGTGTTGAGGGCTGATAATCACAAGTCGTGGGAGCTTACGACACGCGTGCTTGGTTATCAGAAGTTTTGTGTCCGTCGCGCCTGCTCCCGTTTCACCTTTCGGCTCGAACCGAGGATCCATGCACAGAAGGCACACCCGCGATAATCCATGTCCTCCTCCTCGTCTTTCACCTTACGAGCACTCGGCCTCATCAGCCCATCAAGTAAGTCCTCGGACGCATCATCGCACGAGAAAACATGCACGGTGAATGGACGCGTAGCACGACTCGGATACTTTATCGTTGAGGAGCAGAGCCGGAGATGTGGGAAGAATCTTTCTCCACGGCGGCCACATGTTTGCACCAGTCTCCAGGAGATGTCAGTACTGGGAGAGAGAGATTCGTCGACCATCAACGTGGTTACGTCGGGTCGTGCTGGGGTCAGCAGCGACCATCATGCGTGAAACTGCCCGCAGACACACGATTCACAAGTTATACGTCAGCACATAGCCATCTGCAGCGACCACCCTCCGGTAACATGCTGGCCTGCAACATAACATGCTGGTGCTGCGGCAGAGAGATCAGCCGACTGGAGCATCCGGCACCAAAAGCGAGTGGGGCCCCAGCTTTCACTTCGGCGGGGCATTTCCGACAGGACTGAGCAACCATTTGCAATGCTTTACTAACAGTTGCCGCGAGCGCGTCGTCCAGCTGCAGAAGTATACAGGTGCACAAGAGGTAGCGCTTCTCTCCTCTCACCATTTGTTATTCTTCCCGCGCCAGCCTCACGATGGACCCTTCTCAAGTCGACGTTCCTCCACTAAAGGACCTTACCATAGATAACATTACCGACAATGTCAAGCTAATCAACTCACGATGCCCCAATCCTAGGTTGAAGTATATTATCGAACGCATCGTGCAGCATCTTCACGACTTTGCCCGAGAGACGAGACTGAGCCATGAAGAGTGGATGACCGGACTGCTCTTCCTCACATCTGTCGGCCAGATCTGTACAGACGTTCGACAGGTCAGTCGTCTGCAGCCGGAATCTTTGATACTGTTGGCTGATCATCGAACAGGAATTCATCCTGTTGTCCGACATCCTAGGCCTATCACTCCTCGTAGACAGTATCGATCACCCCAAGCCTCCTGCCTCGACCGAAGGCACCGTCCTCGGTCCATTCCACTCCCACGAAGCTGAAGAAGCTCCGAATGGTTCAGTCATAGCCCACGATCCTGAAGGCGAACCTTGCCTCGTCCTCTGCACCATCAAGGACACCGCTGGCAAGCCGATTGAGGGCGTCAAGGTTGATGTTTGGGAGACGGATAGCAAGGGTTTCTACGATGTTCAGTATGCAGGAAGAGAGGGACCAGATCAAAGAGCTGTGATGAAGAGTGATGCAGAGGGTGTATTCTGGTTCAAGGCAATCGTGCCGGTGCCATACCCGATTCCGAATGACGGACCTGTGGGAAAGCTGCTGGTGCAGCTGAAGAGACACTGCTACCGGCCGAGTCATATGCATTTCATGTTTGAGAAGACGGGATATGATCATCTGATCACGTGCGTAACTCAGTTTCTGGTGTTGCGACGTGTACTAACAAGCGTCGGACAGAGCCCTTTACCTGCGAGGCGATCCTTACGAGACTTCAGATGCTGTGTTCGGCGTGAAAGAGTCGCTTTTGATCGACCTAGGTACGGTCAACAAAGAGCAAGCGGCAACGTATGGCGTGAAAGAGGGCAGTAAGCTGATAACTTACGACTTTGTGCTCGTGAGTGAGGAAGAATCAAGAATTCTGAGGCAGAAAAATGCCATGCAGGCCATGGAGAAACTTGGCAGGAGGATGAAGCTATACAATGGACTACCTGTTCCCGATGTGGATTAGTGGGACGAAGAAGTAGCAAGCAGTGCTACATGTAGTGAATGTGAAAGTGAGAATCGCCGCTCGTGACTCGCGTGTATTCACTTGCATATGCAGATCAACAAACTCGATTACAGCACCGAATACATTCGCTTAAACACGGCTCCAATCTCTTCTCACCTCTTCGGGACGAAAGACAAGATAGACACACGACCAACCACAATGTCAGATCCGCAAACACAACAGCTCGCCGCCGCTCTCCTCACAGCACAAACCAACCTTCGCGCCGTCGCAGCTCAGCGTGCTGTCGCCACCAAGAACCATCAAGAATGCTGCAATGAGGTCGTCGGCGCTCGAAAGGACTGGCGCAGCCAGCAAGAGACTCGAAATGCCACCACAGCGCAACGCGCCGAGAATACCTACCGCACCGCCCAAAATCGAGAGGAAGCCGCCAGCACGGTCCGCAAGTACTATGACGATCAGTATGAGAAAGCACAACAAGAAGAACAAGCCGCGCTGAAGAATCTTTCAAATTGGCGCTCCTTCGGCATCGCCATCGTGGATCAAGAAAAAGCTCGAAAAGCGGAAATGCAGCGAAATTTGCAGCGGCGTATGCAAGAGCTCGCTGAAGTCGAAGCACGCCGCCATGCAGCAGAGGCGGAAGCCACAAGGAAGAAAATGGCACGAGACCGAACGGAGCGTGACCGTACGAAGCGTGAAGAGCGGCGAAAGCGAGAGGAAGCCAAGAAGAAGCAACAAGAAGAAGAGAACCATCGCGCCTACTACTCCTGGAAATCCCAAAACGCCCACAACCCTCCCTCCCAAGGCGGCGCCAACCTCCTCAAAACCACACCGATCTCCACCCAAGCCTTCGCCACCGCATGCACAGCCTGGCGGACCGCCGTCGAGATCACATTTCAGGATTACGCTGCCATCACTTCCTTCCCGGAACCTCCTGTATTTGGGACTTGCGGCAAGGCGAGTTGCAAGGCTGAGAAGAGGGCGCTGAAAGCTTGCGCGTGCGATGTGCAGAAGGCGTTAAGGCTGGTGGGGGCGGATTTGAAGAATGAGAGGAAGGGGTGGCATCCTGATAAGTTTTCGGGCGTGAGCGAGGAGAGGAGGGAGGAGTGGCAGGCTTGTGCGAAGGAGGTGTTTCAGGTTGTTTGTGTGATGTATCAGGGGCAGGTGAGGGTTGCGTAGGTAGAGGTGTGTTGATGGATTTCGCGTTCGGCTGTGTTACCGGTGAACGGCGGATAAGGGGCGTCCGGGAGGCTTGATAGTTCTGCTGTAATACTACAGGGCTTGGGGGCTCCAAGTTGGCTAAGCATCTTCACCCGATCATGGCACAGTCGAAAGTCTTATACAAGTGCTTGCGAGATTGACCATATGAGCCTTGAAGAATGAGAATGCTCGACGTTCTGCTTTTGCGCCGTTATATCCCGAGCAGGGGAAACAGTCTTGACTCATTGTAGGAAGGAGCACATTAAACTTTGAACATCTCAAGTCATGTTCGCATTGCTCCATCTTATGTGACTACATGGCGCACCATAGAAGCCAGGCGAGGGTTGCCGTCTTCCGCGAAAGTGTCACAATCGGCATATGCTTTTTCATTCTTTTCATGCTGTCCACCACCACATAATCGCTGTAGACATCGCAAGACACTCGCGAATCGCTCACAGACGACGACCACGGCGACCACCCTTTCTCCGAGTGCTGTCGGATGGGGTTGGGGTAACGTCCTCGATGCGGCCAATCTTCATGCCGGACCGGGCGAGAGCGCGAAGAGCGGACTGGGCACCTGGGCCTGGGGTCTTGGTGCCGTTGCCTGAGAAGAAGTCAGTAAGGCTGTATCCGAATGCTCGCGACAGAGTGTACATACCACCAGTGGCACGGATCTTCACGTGGAGAGCGGTGATACCCAACTCCTTGCAGCGGGTAGCGACGTCCTGAGCAGCCAACATGGCGGCATATGGGGAGGACTCGTCACGGTCGGCCTTGACCTTCATGCCGCCAGTAACACGGCTGATGGTTTCGCGGCCACTGGAATCACCCAGGTTAGCCTATGTCCCATCTGCCCAAATTGTATCTTCCTGCAGACATTTCTGCCCGAGGATTGCAGTGTGTTCTTACGAGAGATCGGTGACGTGGACGAAGGTGTCGTTGAAGGAGGCGAAGATACGGGCTACGCCGAAGACGAGCTCGCCTGTTATGAAGGTATTGATCAGTATGGGTGTCCTTCACTGCTCGCGTATCTCGACATCGCAGTCTTACCCTCGCGGACTTGAGGACCGAGGGAGATGTTCTCCTGCGCGCCGCGCTCGACCTTCTTCTTTGGTGCCATTGCTGCTTGTCGACGGGGTGATGTGTTGGGCGGGAGAGATGACTTCGTGCCGTGCAGAGTGAAAAGACTGAAGTCGCCAATTTCGGTGTGGATTGAAGTTCGTCGGCACTTTCGCTGGCCAAGCCCGACGAAAAGCACAGACGAATCAGAGAAAAGCTTTCTTCTCCGCGACTTCAACTTCAACTTGCCTCTTCTTCACCACCAACAACACCGCGCATTTCCCAATCATCGTTCTCGCGACATCACGCTGGACGTGTCCCGGAGTTCGCAGTGACTGTGTCTGCGGCGGGCTGATCGCCTTCTTCGCCAACTTTAGTCGTGTTGAGTGACACGGGCGACCGCCATCATGGGAGACGCAGTGGTGGGAATCATTGGGATGGGCGATATGGGGAAGATGTACGCGAGGAAGATTGCAGATGCAGGATGGACGTGAGTGCACCTCAATGGCTTGCCACTCGCCGGCCATGATACACCATCTGGTAAGTTTCACCCGCGGCCACCTACACCTCCCTCACTTGCAATGATGACTTGAGTGCATTTGGCTCGAGTATGGTCGCTCGGCACCGCTTGCTACCTTTCTGGCGCTTGCGACCGGGCGGTCGTCAATGATGTAAAATCTCAGCTACCTATCTTTTTTTGTCTGAACGCAAACACAAAACGTCGTCTCCGAACAATGCAATTGTCACAACACGAGCATCCGCTAACTGCTCAACAGAATCCCTCCTTCACCAGCGCTAACTGGTCTGAAGCGTCCACGCGTGTGACATGCCCGACAAGTACGAAGCTCTCAAGGCAGAGTTCCATTCCAGTGTATGCCGCCCAGTACATAGCTTAAATAGACCTCAGCTGAGTTGCTCCCAGCCTAATGTTCACATTCTCCAAAACGGTCACTTCGTCTCACGCAGCAGCGACTGGATCATGTACGCTGTTCCTGCCGCGTTTATTGATTCAAGTGTAGCGGAATTCGGGCCTTCCACCAAGATGGGTGCCATCGTCGGTGGCCAGACGTCGACCAAAGCACCCGAGATCGAAGCGTTCGAGAAGCACCTGCCCCAGGACGTCGAGGTTGTGTCCTGCCACTCTTTGCACGGCCCAGGCGTTAACCCGAAAGGCCAGCCGCTTGTCATCATCAACCATCGTGCCTCTGAGAAGAGTGTAGATCTAGTCCAGCGCATTCTTTCCAGCTTCGAGTCCAAGTATGTGCCTCTCACCGCCGAAAAGCACGATCGCATTACAGCCGACACTCAAGCTGTCACCCACCTCGCATTCCTTTCTATGGGCACAGCTTGGCAAGCGAATAATCAGTTTCCGTGGGAGACAGAGCGATATGTTGGCGGCATTGAGAACGTCAAGATAAATTTGATGATGCGCATCTACGCCAACAAGTGGCACGTGTACGCTGGGCTCGCCATCCTCAATCCTGCAGCAAAGAAGCAGATCCGGCAGTATGCAGAGTCAGTGACAGAGCTGTACAAGCTCATGCTTGCTGGTCAGCGTGAAGAGCTACGTGAACGGATTCATGCCGCAAAAGATGCAGTATTCGGCACTCCCAAGCCGGACGATGATGTGTTGCTCCAGGACGAACTCCTCGATCGTTTCAGTCTCGGTGACAAGCCCGCACAACGTGTCAAGAACAACCACCTGAGTCTGCTCGCCATGGTCGACTGCTGGTGGAAGCTCGGAATCGTTCCTTACGACCATATGATTTGCAGCACACCGCTGTTCCGCCTGTGGCTGGGCATCACCGAGTATGTCTATCGCAACGAGACATTACTCGAGGAGTGCATCGCCACCGCCATCGAGGACCAGAGCTTCCGTGCAGACGATCTGGAGTTCACGTTCGCCGCGCGAGACTGGAGTGAGAGAGTGCAGCTTGGGCACATGGACGGCTATCGAGAAAAGTTCGAAAAGATTCAGGCCTACTTTGCGCCAAGGTTCGAAGAGGCGAATAAGATTGGCAATGAGATGATCAAGACCATTGAAGAGAACTTGAAGGCTAGGAGAAAGAATGGACTTGCGTAGGCACGACTGTATGACGTGACGAAGACCCGACAGGAGTAAGAACAGCTTCTTCGGCATACTTTGACACACAACCTAACATCGCGAGGAAGCTCTCGCATGTTGCGCAATTCGAACATTGCTTAGCGTCGGCGTTGTTGGTGCGCGTGACAGTAGTAGCGGATTATCCTCAGCCCTACAGCGGGCCCATCTCGTGAGATGGAGTTCAGCTTCGGGCCGTTGCGGAACACATCAGCAATATTGTACAAGAATGACTGGCTACCACGATTATTCACAGAAGCTTGCGCATCAGCGACCTACTGCTTCGGAAAGAGATCACGTATCACTGCGGAGCATGACTTCAATATTGGCTTGATGAAGCAAGAAGACGCGTGATAATGAGGAGGCACAGGCAGATACTGAGGCCTCTATTCAAAAGCACCGCAACCCGACATCTCTGGTGAGCACTCTTCGGGATGACTGACACTAAGACGGGAATCGGAGGTGGAGATAATATGTAATCGTCTCCTCAACAGCGCCAGGGCCTGTACCTGCAGCAATCGTAATAAGAGACCTCTCCTTCGGTACGACGACACTTCTTGCCTCACACACGTTCGTTCTGACACATCTGACACTAATACTCCTCATTTACACCCTCTAACATAAAATCAAGATGAAGACTGCATCCGCAATTGTTGCCGTCGCTGGCGTTGCCGTCGCTCAGCAAGCTGTCTCCCAGATCGGTACGCTCAGCACTCAACTCCTACAAGTTTCTGACTAACATCTCGCCAGCTGATGGCCAAATCCAGGCCGCCACCTCTGCAGTTGCTGATGGATTTGGAATTGGTTCAGGCAGTGGCTCTGGAAGTGGAGCAGGCTCGGATTCCGGCTATGGTGCTCAAACATCTTCGGCTCTCATGAGCACAGAGGCTGCTGCTACTGGTGGTGCCGCTGCTGGCTCAGGCGTTCCAGATCAAGGCGGCGCCGGTCAAGAAGGCGCAGCTGGTTCCGGCGCCCCAGCACAAGGCGGCGCTCAGGGTGGTGCCCAGCCAACTGGCGCTGTTGTTACTCAGATCGGTATAACATTTCTTTGAGTACATTGTTCGAGTATTGACTAACACAGTCAAATGTGACGGCCAAATTCAGGCTCCAGCAGGTCCAGCAAACACTGGCGCCGCAGGTGGAAGCGGAAGTGGTGCTCAGCCAAGTGGTAGTGCCGGACAGGGCGTCAACACTGGAGCCAGCTCAGGTGGCAATACTGGCTCGGGCTCGGGCTCTAATCCCGGAGCTGGTTATGGCTCTGGCAGCAATAGTGAGTCGAGTCACCATCGTCACACATACAACGACAACGGCAACGGCTGACACTTGACAGGCAACAGCACTTCTGGCTCATATCCAAGCAACTCGATCACCCCATACACTGGTGGCAGCGCCAAGGTTGCTGTCAGCGGTCTTGTCGCCTTCATTGGCATGATCGCTGTCTTCGCTTTGTAGACAGTGGGACTGCAGAACAGACAAAGATAGTAACATAGCGTGTACAGTACCATCTCTTCGCCGCTGCAGGGATTGCTGGTGAACGAGTGCAATGACATAATGTCTATTTGGAACATTCACCAACGTATGCGCGAAGCGGAGGAAAAGTGCGCTAGTGTGGAACAAGACCCACCAAACCGGCACTTTCTGCTTTTGCACTTCACAACCACAGCTTGTGTCCATCGCAGACTTACATTTCCAAACAAACAACCTCAATTGTCCCAGATATCATCGCCAACCGCAGTCACCAATCACGAGTAAGTGGGGATATCATCCGCATTGCTGCTATGTCGACACTAGTAATATTTACAGACGCGACCATGTCCGTACCCGACGCTGTCGCAGCTAAGCCCAGCGGCGCAGCGCCAGTCAAGAAGCTATCTACTCTGCGATCCGAAGCACCAGTCTTCCGCAGTAAGATCCTCATGCCACGCGGGAAACACCAGAGACCAAAGGACGTGCCCGCCAAGCCACACCAGGCGCATGATCGCACTCGAAAACCACCGCAGCAATTTCGAGGTACCCTTGCGGAGGATGAGACACGCGGATCTTGCATCTGCGACTACCACGACTATCCAGAGCTTCGCGGTGAGAGGGAGGAGAGCTCAAAGGTAAGTCCAGTAATCAGATCAGCCATGTGTTTCGTCTAGACTTTGACGCACGATGGACCTACAATTTGACATAATCTCGAAAGACGTGTGCGGGAACTATTTGACAACAATCTGAGCGCCACGGATCTGCAGCTGACTGAGAATACACGTGTTGTGATTGCCGCCCCTCTGCCCTGGAGTGGAGGATCCACAGCGCAAGAGCCGCCTGTCACAGGCAGGACGAGTTGTAAAGTTTATCGACAAGACGTGTGCTGACTTATGGTGTAGTCTATGCATTGTGGTCTTTCTGATTGCTAAGATTCCATCGGTCACAGTGAGAAACCGTCGGACCTAACAGCGTCTGTTACGGCTACGCGATGTTCTGGTTCTAGAACAAAATGGGCAGGTTCTGTTGGAATGAACTCTATGAATGCCCTCTTGAGTCTTTTGAGAGTTTAGACGACGCGAAATACGCAAAATCCAAAGAATATATGACCAGGACCGCCTGGTTTGTTCGCGAACCGATAGAAGGTAGTTTCCTGGAAGTCAACCCAGCGTTCGAGGATGAGATCGAACAAAAGCAAAGATCTTTAACCAGGAGCCTGACTGGAGAAAGTAACTCTGTCTTCGAGAGAAATACGACAGACTGCTGAACGTTGTGGAGGCGCACATTGAAAGATCATGCGTAGCCGATGGCACAGTCGAGGTGTTGATCAAGAGTGAATATCAGACCAATGAGGTCCGACTGAAGTGCCCTGTAGTAGATATGGTCGCCAAGGAAGAAAACGGTCCGTTGGAGGTTGACTGAAGTCGCTTGTGGGAAGCTATGGAGCGTTGGGGCGAAGCGGATCAGACGAGGATACCGCGCAGATGATTACGCAGGAGTTGACTGGCGCATCAAGATATGGAAGGCGGAGTGAGTATCGGGCTTATGCCTGTGAATGGTCGAGCTGGATGCTGTAGTGGAAGTACACGCGTACAGCAGTACTCAGCTTCTTGTGGCAGTTAGATCAGGTTAACATGAAGCTTTCGTCAGCAATCGTGTAAGTATCTTTGATTTCGACCATGGCAAAGGGGTCAGCGATCGGAGCTATGAGCAGAGCAGACATGACGGCGGCTGTCCACGTACTTTTAACTTCATGGTGCGTGTTTGCTGTACACTTCATAGAAACTTGCAGATCAAGGTACTTCCTCTGAGCACTTCTAGACACAGAGCCGATGTTTCGAACAATTCTACATCAGCAGCTTTTGATCATCTTTCAAGCAGCGACGCGCTATGCCTTTCATCGAATAACGATATTCTTCGCCATCAGTCCTCATGCCGTCGTGTTCGACCAGCTGCTCTTGCTTCGGTATCAAGGCGAAGCGCATGGCGGCCACTATCGTTTTCACCATCGAGCATCGATCCTGAATATTCCATAGAATGATGAGCCAAGAGATATTGATAGACGGGTCACCGGCTCAAGCCGCCTGACCAATCGGTTTGATCAGAGACTAGCTGGCGGCTCCCAGAATTCACCATTAGTCCCAGCCACCTCCCGACTGCACCTCTGATTTTCTTCCATCCATCACGTTTTACGAAACGCAGAACAAAACGTCTCACGACCAAGGAGACTTCGATCATGTCCAGCGCTCAGGAGAATAAGGCCAACCAACAGGAGTGGGACATTGCACAGTACGAAGCCGCACTGGCACATCTAGAGAAGCTGCAGGAACAGGTACAACATTCCCTACGATGCCATCCAATGCCTCGCCTGCTTACGATCCGATAGGTTCATGCTCTACGTAACACGGTGCCCGCCATTGTCACGCCGCTCATATCACGAGGCTCCTCAAAGCAGCAAGCGTTTGCCAACCTCCGTGACGCCGCTGTGTCCTCCTCCACCAGCCTCCAAGCATTGAAGGACGACTGGACCTCGGAAGAGACACAGAAGCTATTTTCAAGGAGCGATGAGAGTCTGAAGAAAGATTCAGATCTCTCAATGGCCGCGACTGTGCCGCAATACGGATGGACCAGTGGCGAATGAGCTATTGGACAGTCTCTAAACTTCGGCCTTTGCTCAAGAACTCTGGTTTCTCTATCTCTGTCCAGAAAGCGCTGCGCCGGAATGTGCTACACTACAACTCGATCTGAGAACAGGAGCCTCACGCAATTGATCTGGCTACACCCACTTGGACACGACTCCCCACAAACTCCGTAATCTAGCGGACCGGCCTTCCACCCGGCCATCTCCCCGCCGACCCATCAACAGTAGTATTCCAATGTCCATCCCAATCCCGCCAACAAGTCGGCAAAGACCACTTCCCCCGATGACCATGCGGCCAGTGCGCATCACTCCAGAACCCCCACTTATTCCCCGGCCGAATCTCACTATACCGCCTAGTCCGGAAATTGTACACCTCATCCCTCTCCCTCCTAGCCCAAGGCGTACATCCCAAATTTCCCGGCGGCAACCAATCCATATCCTCCGCAGGCCCTATTACTCAGTCAGCAAGAACCAAAACGCCCACTCGGACAACCTCTTCGACGCCTCACCTCTCCAATCCGCATTCCGATTCATCCACCCCAACCCGGTCTCATCCCAATGGCTCCAATGGCCCCTCTTCGGCAAATCCCGATGCAGCGTGCGTCGATCGCCATTCATCACAACAAACACATCCGGACCCTGACCCGTCATGCCATCTTTGATACGCCCCAGCGTGCCTCTCCTCGCACCATCAACAGGTCTCGCCCAGTACTTCTTCGGCTTAAAATTTTGGAGTTTCCTTCCACCTTGGTACCAGCCGCGGTTGGGGCGGTAGTGGATGAAAGGTTCTTCGCGAGGGGCGGTGCGGCGGCTGCCGAACTCGGGGAGGAAGGGGAAGCCGTTGTAGGCTGCTTGTTGGTAGTTCTCTGCTAGCGGAGAGGGATGGAAGGGGTAGGCCATACTTTGCTGTGAGAGGGAGAGAACGAGTCGTGGATGGGGTGGTATTTTAAGGTCAGGGTGGTTTGATTTACTTTGTTGCTTGTGCAAACTGATACGGCTTGGCGTGTGGTGTCGTCGTTGTCATTGCTGCGCCTTCTGTTTTGGGCAAACAGGGCTGGTTTGCGTGATGTTTGATACAGTGGCAATCACGAGATCTGAGTGTTGGAGCCATTGTGGGCACAGACAAAGGCGACGCATGCGATGGAGTGTGCGCAAGGCAGTAGACGTGGCATGCAATGCCAATAATGTTACACCATCATATAAGCGGTCTAGCATGGCCTCTCACCTCGCACGTGCATAGCTGTCGTCCTCTAGTACGCTCCCAAATCCTGTCCCGCCCTCGCCAGCGTCTCCCAAACCCTGCCGGGCAGCTTATATCTAATCAAGCCGGCAAAGACCATGACATCCTTCGCCGACTGTGTGCACCTCGCAATCGCCTCGTTGATCGCTGGCGTCTCATACTCTTGACTCCTCAGCTTATTGACCTGGTTCGACAGAGCAACAACTGTCCAGACCATGACATGTCCGATGGTGCGAGCGACAGTCGTGGGCATGAGGTCGAAGGCCTGGGATTTGGAGCGGATAGCGGAGATGTTACCGGCGGCTTCGGTAGGAATCACGTCGGATGCTGTTACAGACTGTGGAAATGTTAGCTTTGTCCAGTATCGCGTGTGAATGGGATCCGACTTACGTCCACGACTTGAGACCACCTGCCATTCTCCAGCTCCTTTCGCGCAGCGGCTAGTTGAAGGAGGACTTCACAGGCGTCGCTGTACTTTCGGGAGATCTTCTTTAGATACATGCCGTCGCTCTTGTACAACTGCGAGATGTCCCTGGCGAGCTGGATGGGGTCTTCGTTCTGAGTGAGACTGAGACTCGCTTGCTCTTGGTTTTGACCTTGGTTATTCTGTTCTTCAGTGTTGCGTGGCTTGAGTGGTTGTAGCCGTGCGGGTTGTTCACCGAGCTCGGTGGTAAGAGCTAGAGAGACGGCCTCGTTGACGACTTGATAGACCTTGTCGTAGTCATCGCACATGTGGTACAGCAGTGCGGCGTCTGTGGTACGACCGTGCTCTTCTGCGATCCTGGCAGCCACCAGAGTGATTTGCCGCAGGAATTCGCGCTCATTATCAAGACCAATCAGTTTTAACCGAAGCTCAATTGCGCCCTTCATCCGCATTCCATCAGCACGAATGTCGCCAATGAGAGTAGCGAACTCGCGCGTCTCAAGGAGGACCTCGGTCAGTGCTTGGTGACAAAGCTCACGCTGCGCCTTGCCAAGGTTCTCGGGCTGAAGATCTGCGTTCAGGCAGATCAAAGTGATGTAGTCAACGGCGGCGGTGACGTTCGCGGTTCGGAAGTCCCGTGTGTACAAGCCGATCATGCTGCCAAATGCGATCTGACCCTGTGCCCTCATGGTGAGGGTGAGAAGATCGTCGCTATTGCTAATGTCGCTGACACGCAACAGTCCATAGAAATCCAATCCAATGGCGAAATGCACCGCGGAGACATAGTTGTGCGGATAGAGGTCGGCCACTGCCTTCTCGAACTTGCCAGCAAGAATCTGCATGAAGAAGAAAGTATTGGTGGCATTGGCGATCTCAGTTCCAGGCTGGAAGTACCTGTTGCCAACTTCCTCGATCGACGTTTGGACGTCGTAAAGCCCATATGCTTCATGTGCCATCTCGTCTACTCGGTTGAATTCCCGAGCTAGAGCGAACTGAAGCCACAGCCAGTCCATCATGTCGTTCGTGATGTTCTCAAGTGTACGCCGACCAAGCTCACAACGGCCAAGGACCTTGTAGCACATCAACCTGTATGGGTCGCAGCCGCCTTGTGGTGCTAAACGGCTGAGCATCGAATACGCGTTGCTGATGCTCGTCTGGGTCGCGGGCGGCAGTCTGTGGTCGGGACTTGCCGAGAAGTGCTCCAGATACTTGATGAAGTGGCTGTCGATAGATCGGAAAGCGTCCTTGTTTTCCGCAAGATATTCCGCCGCTTCTTTGAACAAGCCGCTTCTCAACAGGTAGAACATGACGGCCCAGCAATAGTCATCGCCGATCCGCTGAAGAGCCTCCATGTCATTGCCAAGCTCTTTCCGTGCAGCTCGAACTCGAACATAGCCCTTCACCATGGCCAGCGCTGAAGGTGTGCCACCAGTATGGGCTTCCGTGGGATTGCGCGCCACGGTGGTCTGGACTTGGGAGTAGAAGAGCTTCTCGAGGAAGGTCCGCGAGCCATCAATGATTCTCTTTCGGACCATTACGTTCTCAGCACCTCCCGTATCGTCCAAATAGCCCTTTGCATATTGTCGCTCCCGCACCACTCCAGGCTCGCTGATATTCTCTTTCGTCGCATCTTCCCCAGTGATGTGCACCAACGCCTTGAATGCGTTGACCAGCATGGTAGTGTCCTCGTGCGAAGGCTCGGCCTCCACTTCTGCGAACCTGGTCAACAGAGCGTAGACCTTCTCCTGTAGACGCGCGACGTTGAGATCCTTCACCCTGTCTGCGAACTTGTCTTGCTTTTTGCGTAGTATGCTGTCATTTGGTGCCGACCTGAATCCATCTGCTGGCAACTTCTCGGCGACATCGTTGAAGGCGCTGTTCTTGAGGTCGCGCGGCGCTACTGATCCAATGACTGACTTTGACATGCCAGGAAGCCCGAAGGTCGATCGATTCACTGTCGAGATTCTGCCTCTTCGTGATGATCGACCAAATGTGCTTGCGCCGCCATTGACACCACCGGTCGCGTGCCCTCCATCCTGATTCTGTGGTCTCTTTAAACCAAAATGCTCGTAGATGCGCTGTCTGTGGGCGTCCCAGTCCACCCCATGCAGTCTCTCCTCTATCATCTGGTCAAACTCGGCGTGTGCGCGCTGAATGTGGCTGTCGACCATCTGCTGAAAGTCGCTCTCGTATCCTCGTGCTAACGTCTCCTTCACGCCTGTCGCGACTGGTTCCACGGGCGGCGGCGCTATTGAGGGTCGAGGGCCGGCGAGTTCTTCGAGATCGCGCAGGGCTTCGCTCGTGTTGACGCCCGAGGCGGAGAGGAGGTAGTGTGCGCGGGCATCTGTGAAGCCTTTGCCCAAGTTCCTAACTTTGCGGGCAATGTCCTGTAGACCCAGCTGGAGTTGCGGCTCCTCAGTCGTGTTTGCTCTCTTCTGCCCGCGGTCGAGCAGCGCTTGAAAGTAGGCGGGCGCGGCTTGTGATTGCTGAAGCGACTGTGACTGCGCCTGTTGTGCCGACTGCTGTAACGACGACATGGTGGTGGTGCAGCTGGAGTGGGGGAAGAGAGAGGAGCAGACAAGATGTTTGGGCGTGTTTATTCTGCAGAAGAGTCTCTAGGAAACGAGCTGGAGAAACACGCGAAGATCCCCGTCAGTGCCCGACTGTAGACTATATATATGTACGCCTCTACGATAACACCTCTCCCTCCGACATTCACTCTCGAAAGCAACGATTATCTTCATCTACAGACGTGAAGTGCCTACTGCTCTCAACACCCCAGTCTCCGTCTCATACGCGTAGCCAAAGCCAAGCGCCGACACTACCTTGGGCAAGAATGGCCAAGCCTGCAGCTTTGCCACGTCCTCTGATCGAAACCAGGCCTATCGTTCTATTAGCAAGATGTCCAGAGGAGCCTGCTGGTCGCAAGAAGAGAGATTTTCTGCTTGAAGGTGTCGAACGCCGTGTCTATGACGAGATGAGCACATTCCGGATTGCGTGCACCCAGTCGCTAGCGAATCTCATCATCCTTTGTCAACGGCCGGCCACAATCATCGCAGTCAGCGAGGCTCCTCTGCACAGTCAGTATCATCGTCATACCTGGATGATGAATTGCGACAACGAGCTCTATCGGAACGACCGTGCCCATCATCTCAAGCGAGCGTAAGGTATCATCTCGGACACGACATCCCACCACCCTGATCATATTGACTTGTACTCAAGTTAGTATTATCCCGAGTGTTCGACGCGGAACTGGGTCACCTCGAGATTTCGACTTGAAGATGTTGCTCGGATCCACGCGACAATCCGAACGAGCTATCATGAAGACAAAACCTGGCCCCAAATTCTTGTGCGCAAAGTGCTTCACCTGCGGTGGTGGCTGATCTGTTGGTAATCGCTTCCTATGACCGTCAGCTACACAACGGGCCTACGACGAAGCATATTCAATACCGACTACGCTCGACGAGAGCTGGGAACCTGGTCACGGCATCCGGCATGATGTCAATGAGCTGGCAAAGCACTGGAAGATGGAGCAGTCGACTCTGTCAGGGTCGAATTCGCCATCTTCAGCGCATTATATACTCCTCGCTCTTGTCCTGTACGTTCCTGGTGCTGTCTCATCCTTTGCAAGCGATCACTAAACGTCCACGTGCAGAGACCTAAGCCGGTTGGTTTACATCTTCGCGCTAGCGCTGCCGATATGATCATGGTCTGTTGATCTCGTATGTGAATGAGGATCGGTTGTTATCGTCTAGGGCCTTAGTGTCGAACCATCGATTCCAGCCACAAACCTCAAATACAGGAGCGACAGCGTGGTGTTGAGGGCCTACTATAAGTAGACGTATTCGATTCGCTCCTGCTTGTGTTTGAATAGCTAATTGAAATTAGGCACACAGCGCCTCGCTGCGGCTACTGCGTCGTAAAATTACGCCTTACTCGCGACGCTATCTCGGTGACGGCTCTCCCTTAGAACCCCTTAGCGACGGCATAACGTAACCCTCACGCGATCCACGCATTATCGGACCAGTCTCAACTTTCGGGGAGACCTATGCCCGGGAATATCAGAGCTACGCCGATGCAGTATTGGAATCACGCGTGCATTACCCGATGCCTTGGTAACTAGTCGTGGGTTAATTCAGCATAAGTGATTGGGTCGCACGGTATGTTCTGGAGGTCTTGGACCACAACGATTGACCAAGCTACTCCTTCGTCCAAATCGTCGACTTCCTGCTAGGCTCTTCCGCACGATGCCATACGCACCAAAGGCATGGCCGGACTAGCTAACAATGCCACGGAAAGGTCCTACACAACCCAAAACCCACGAGATCATTAGGCTGTCGAGCGAGAATTATCCCACCACGAAGCCTCCCAGCGGGTCTGTGTTGTACTGGCAGCACAGTGTATCTCTAGCTGATTTGAGCCACAAGTACCGCTTCGAGGCTCCACATATTGAACATGCCTGACTTCTCTGTTCTATCAAGCCTTTCTCTTGCTTTCGTCAGCTTCGTGTTCTGGTACCTGACCTAGACAGATTCACAGCCTCATGTCGGCACGCTGACACAGAATCCCGAAGCTGAGCCGATGAGAGCAGGGAATTCCGACAGGGGTATCACATGTACGATGTCTGACCACATCGTGATGCCATTTCGAGCGTGATGGAACGACGTGGATCTGTTCGTTGTTGTTCCATTCACTTGAGCTTCACTTATCTATACTGTGCTGGTGTAAGTGCCATCTATCTCACGCTCAACACATGCTCGTATACTGACACTGGACCAGCAAAGACAGCCACAGACAAGATGCAGCGGACCGCCATACTCAGGATGCAGCGCACGTTGGCGCGAAAAGTATGTGAATTCCATTGAATGGTTATAAAACAGTCACTGACACAGGTGCAGATGCCGATCAACATGGAAAGCGGCCACAGTTCTGTGCAGCCGTGGCGACAACCAGTCACCTATGGCGCGTACAAAAGTCCTTATGGTCCACAGTGTGTGAGAATTGTTGGACGACCGTCGATCACGATTCTAATAAGGCTTCAGGTACAAGGTGCCGTTCAACATCTACGGCATTGATGCCAAGACACTCATTGGCTGGTAGGTTGGGACCACGAGCATTCATGTGTAAAACCGGAGAACCATGGACTAACGTCACTGCAGGTCCAAGATTGCTGCTGGCTACAGCGTCGTGGCAGGTACAGCCGCTCTCTTCTTCCTCGATGGGGTACCGCGCGTGAAGAAGGACATCCTACAGAAGCTCCCCTTGATCGGAAGCTACTTCGTCGATTACGTGCCGCCGGAGGACAATCCGTTCTAGAGGCGTCATCAAACTTCTTTCGAACACAGTCCAGCATAGCGCGGCGAACATCAACGTACGATACCTTCAATGATTGTCCCTCGGCATCTCCACCTTCTGCGCTATCCTCTGGAACTGCACCGCCCTCTTAAACACCATTCCCTCACTCAAAGGTCCAGTCTCCCTCCTGAAAAAGTCCTGATACGGCGTGTGACTCTCAATCGCCTTATACCCGCCACCCTCCAACAGCTCCTTCCTCCTCCTCTCAATCGCCTCCTCCGCGATCAACAAATCCACCCTCCTCTTCTCCAAGTCAATCCTCAACCTATCCCCATCCCGCAAGATCGCAAGATTCCCATTCTCGGCCGCTTCAGGGGACGCATTCAGAATACTTGGTGAGCCCGAGGTGCCGGATTGTCGTCCGTCGCCGATGCAGGGTAAGGAATACTTCAGCCCT
Organism: Mycosphaerella arachidis; assembly: GCA_001297265.1. Classification (NCBI taxonomy): domain Eukaryota; kingdom Fungi; phylum Ascomycota; class Dothideomycetes; order Mycosphaerellales; family Mycosphaerellaceae; genus Mycosphaerella; species Mycosphaerella arachidis. Next base: position 111,856 of record LIHB01000063.1, read on the forward strand.
TTCTTCAGAAGATGGCCCGGGGCTGTCATGTTCACTACCTCCGCAGCTCCGGGATACCCCAATGGTCCTGTTCCGCGCATTACGAGGATTGTTCTCTCGTCTATATCGGCTGTTTCGATGCGGCGGCTGTAATCCTCCGGTCCATCGAAGACTGCGACTTTGCCCTCGAAGGCGTTGGGGTCGGATGGATTTTCGAGGAATTCTTCGCGGAATTCTTTGGAGATGACGGAGGTCTTCATGATTGCGGAGTCGAAGAGGTTGCCTTTTATGTGCAAGAATCCAGCATCCCGCTTTAGGGGCTGTTCGTAGGAGAGGATTGTTCTGCGGTCCCAGCTCTGCTTCCCTTGTACATTCTCTCGTATGGTTTTTCCATTACAGGTTATGGCATCACCGTGAATTTTCCCCTGCTCCAACAAGTCCGCCATCACGGCCGGCAAGCCTCCCGCGCGGTAATATTCTTCACACAACATCTCCCCAGCGGGCTGCACGTTGACCATGAGGGGGATATGGTAGCCGAGACTGTCCCAGTCATCGAGAGACAGCGGGACGCCGATGTGTTTAGCGATTGCCGAGAGGTGGATTGGAGCATTCGTCGAGCCGCCTATGGCAGTATTGGCGACAATGGCATTTTCGAAGGCCTGGCGGGTCATGATGTCGCTGGGCTTCAGGTCCTTGTGCACCATCTCCACAACCTGGAGACCTGTACGGTATGCACACTGCGCTCGCTCCCTGTACGGAGCTGGTATAGCAGCGGAGCCAGGCAGCGCCATACCTAGTGCTTCGGCAAGGGCGTTCATAGTCGAGGCTGTTCCCATGGTATTGCAGTGTCCCACACTGGGCGTACCCGCCGTGACCAGATTCGTCAATTCCTCGTCATCGATCCGACCGGCGGCGTGTTCTTCGCGGGCTTTCCAGAGGACTGTGCCGCTGCCTATTCGGTCCGTTTTGTTGTATCCATTGAGCATGGGGCCGACGTTCAGACATATTGCTGGGATGTTCATGGTTGCGGCGGCCATGAGGCAGGCTGGGGTTGTTTTGTCGCAGCCGGTCATGAGAACGACGCCGTCGAAGGGGTAGGCGTAGAGGAGTTCTACGAGAGTTAGGTAGGAGAGGTTACGGTCTAGAGTTGCTGCAACACAGAAGGGTATTAGCTATACTCGACAAGCACCTGGCGTTGACTTGGAAAGTGGTGTGGACGTGGAGTGAGGCGCGGTATGCAATACATGTCTCGAACGCTCTGCCGCTAGCTGAACCACAGCTTGATGCTTTTTACCCTTCGATGCATACCTGTAGGGCGGCGGGAAGATTCTTGGATCGGGTGCGTTGGGAATTCTATAGCGATTCCGCCACCGGACCTGATGCCTTCACGGACGCGATGGGCGAGAGTGGTGTGGTATTGGTTGCAAGGAGTGAGGTCTGAGCCACTGTTCGCGATGCCGATGATGGGCTTGGAAGACATGAGTTCTTCTCTCGTGAGGCCGTAATTGAGGTAGCGGTCGACGTAGAGGGCTGTCATCGCCTTGTCGTCGGTGCGGTTGAACCATTTTTCTGAGCGTAGAGATTTGCCGGAATCGATTGTATGTCTGGCTAATTTGGCTTCGAGCTCTTTCGTTCGTTCTCGGAGGCTGTTTAGCTCCGTCTTGTAGTCTTCTATATCGACGATGTTGCCATTGGTGCAGCTGTCGGGTTGTGAGCAGCCATTGCAGGCTTTGGCGTCGAATTTGTTCTCGCAATTCATGGTATCTGGTGGTGGTTCACTACGCCACAACAGTCCATGTGCAGTATCAGGAACGATGATGATCACTCAAGTAATACAGATGTAGTTACTGGACCTTCATATGCCGATGCTCTGCCTGTGCCCCCACAAGAGCTTGCCTCGGGTGATTGTTCAGGCGAGACGGGTCGGCTCCATTGACAGGATGCCGTCCAGCTCGGTCCACATACTCCATACTGCTGCCGGAGCTCGATTGTCTAAGCAAGTCAGGCGGCAATCCGAACAGGGAAAAAGACGGTGACACGAACCGGGAAGGTAACGCTTTGGCTTACAAAAGTTGCTACCGGGTACCGCTAGAACATCATGTCATCTACTCGTTCTCGTTAGTTCGTTGCTTTCATACTCAAGACAACCCATGAACAGCTTTAACAACATACTCTCCCACAAAGCCGCCCAACTCCCTCCTATGAATCTCGCGCAAATTGATATCCCAATCTTCAGTCTTTATTGGCGAACCACCCACGATACACATCGTCTTCGCCTTCACTTCTGGGGTCATCATCGCAGTCTTGTGCTTCGATGAAACGTGACTCACCAAAGCATCAAGATTGGGATGTACTGCCGTCTCACGACCCTCTGCAGCGCAGAATATACATCCATATGCGTACGCTTCGGGCTTGTTCAGGGTTGTCTCGGCGTGAGTGTGCGACTTGGCAAGGAACAGCCAACGGAACCGCACACCGCTTGGTGTGGAGTAGACATGATCAGGCAAGACGGTTGCGTTGCTCACAGCTCTGGAGCGGAATTGACATTGCTTGCACTTCCAATGTGGCGCAGTCAAGCCAGTTGCACCAGGCAGCATAGCTATGCTCAGACCCTCTTCTATCCGGCTGCGGATCTGCCACGCGCCTTTTCAAAAGTTGTGATAGGCGTTGATCTTGGCTGGTCCTGCCAATGGTGCCCACACAGTCTCTGGCTCTGGAGTTGGCATCGCCGGTGAATCGACCATGTATGCATTGCGGAAAGCCGGGTGTATGTTGTTAAGGGAGTACGACTCTGACGGTGGTGGCGGTACTGGTCTTGTTGGTCGGTGAGGCAGCATACTCTCGTACTTTGGTGTGACAACTTCGGGGGCCAAAGTCGCGCGCATGACGCCATCGTCATCCTCCCACTGTGTCACTGGAAGGCCTTGTCGTGAAGAAGACGGCCGTGTCGATGACGAAGATGTCGAGTTGGAGTGCGAATGCGACAGCCCGGTCTTGGCGGCTTCGTTCGAGTTGACCGACCCCATTGGTAGCGTATCAGAATCGTTGCGTGGAGTGCCCCCGGCCTGCTCGTAGGAATCTGCCGTGACACATGAACCTTCGGAGAACAATGTAGATGCAATGCTAGCCACAGGTCGGTGTCGCGAACTTGTGTAACTGCCGCCCGAGCCACCATAAGCAGAATCGGGTAGCGACCTCCGAGCAGTCTTGTCGATTTCCGGGCTTGTTCTTTCTAACTCGGCCTTGTGGAGATGCGTTGTTCTTTGATGGTCAGCTTCCTTCCTGAAAGCACTGTAGTCATCATTAGCCATGGTCAGAGATGCTGATAAGCCGCTGAACATCCTCGATAGCCCTCGCTTCTTGGGACGGGAGGCGCTGGGGCCAGCAGCCGGCTGGCGTGCAGTCGGGGGCTGTCGAGCGGGACTTCGCTCTATCGTTGAGTACCTTGGAGGTTGCGGAGACGCCGGTGGTGTAGGCAGAGTCACCGCAAGTGGGCGTTCAACGCCTGTCATTCGTACCGCCCCAGCACATTCGACGGTACGTACGGACTGATTGTCTAAGGTCTCTGTAGCCTCAGGTTCTGGAAGACGCTTGCAGAGATCGTTGATAGCTTGTAGCGCATTGCTCTTGTTCATGATCGCTGCCTCATGCAACCGCCACAGATCAAGTGTCGCACCTTCGAGTGCGCGAGCGACCTGAAGTGCGCTTACGACGTCCATCTGCAAGCTGACGAGGACATCTTTCAGAGCAGCAAGCGCGACAGTATCTCCAGTCTTGAATGCAGAGCCGTACTGCGCGTAGCTATGATCCCTGACCGCTTTGCACTGCACCTCGGCGTCGGTCAAAGACTTTGTGAGCATCTTTTCTTGAAACGCCAGTTCCGCGTTCGATGCGCCGTTGCGTCTTCGCCTTCTATCGCTGCGCTCGTGCACCTCCAGTGCGAGATCTGCCGCTCCGTGGAAGGTCGAGACTATGGCAGCGATGCATCCCAGAACATCGATGCCAGCCATGATGCCGAAAGTCGCGCCAAGGCAACGTGATCTATAGGTTAGTGAGACCGAATCTTCACAGATGGTGTGGACGACAGGAACGCGAGGGATTGACGGCAGGCAGGAATATCTGTACCCTCAGCCGCATCAAGATTTCGCATCACCTTCGCATGTACTACGTCCTACTTAAGCTCTGTACTCAGGTACATGCTGCGGCCCTAAGGTTCTGGTCGTGGAGTAGCAGACGACGGCCGTGGCAGGCCATTCGTGATTTGCTGCGAGAGCTGTGCGTTGCATGCGCTTGCGGGAAGCAACATCTGCATGCTGCAGCTCAGCCACCAACGACAGGGCAGCCAGCAGGAGCCGAACGCACGTCGATCGTGGAGATCACAGTGTTGCTTTTCGGCAGCGACCGCCTCGATGACATTCATCCGCCCAGGCGCTGTGCCTCATCAGAAAGTACACGCAACATTGTCCTGAACTCATGCACATAGTCCTCCTTCACCGACACTGCTTGTGCTAAGGTTTCGGACAATGCATCACGGTCGTTTTGTTGCGCCTTCCTCTGCACAGCGGCTCCGTGGCTTCAGCGTTGGATGTAGGGCCTGCACCGTCGTCGATACAGTTCGCCTGGCCGCCTTGCACTATCTGTAGACGTGGGAAGAAAGAAGATGGAGTTGCGACGTACTGAAGTGAAAGTACCTTCTAGATGAGCGGTTCCGAGGGCACAGGCCTCCATGTTGCACTTGACTCCGAGTCTCCCTTCCATTTCGTCCCCACCGCATGTTTCCCGGACGGCTATGCAGGCGGATATACCTCTACCATGAGCTCCAGCAGACAGTGTTTCACCGGCAAGACCGAAACACGCCATCGTGGACATGACGCGCTCACGGCCACGAGGAGCCGGAAGACTCGTGGCGGCCATGCTTCTCTCGAGCCTCGAGGACGCCAACGAGATGTCGGCACATGGCACGAGCGCAACGATCAGACCGGGCACCTCGTCTATGCCTGTTCTGGTGCACAATTTGGTCCCGCTGAGATCTCGTGCGCCGGGAGACTCGCGGTCGCTGCCAGACATCGGAGAAACAGAATATGACAAGAACGACGGAGATCACGTTAGAGCTTGGTCCTTCTCGCGGTTTGCCTCCTTGTCCGACATCCCATCAGGCCGCACAGCTCATCTGGTGAAGCGGCGCATATAACCCTGAGCTGAGTCCCAGACTGCGTGAGATTGTAGAAGCCTAGAAGGCTGAGACGAACCATCAAGAACAACATTGGGCTGCCTTTTTGAATGCGTCGAACCCTCACGTAAGCAACCCTGCAATGGGAACTATGGGGAAAGGCTATGGAATAGGGCAGTGCCACTGGCATAAAGTATCACTACTACATCTATCCACTGATGATACAACGAAAGCTCTTATGCAAGAGCGTTCATAATAGGTGTTCTGTATATGTGCGAGTAGGATCTGAGCCTCTCCGCATGGATACTGATTCACGCGATAGACGTCTATCATCTACGCGATCCATGACCTGCTTAGAGCATGCGGTCGAACATGCACTTTCATCCCAGTCTGCGTGACTGCGAAGGCGAAGAGGATCCAGGGAGATCCACCAATGTTCCGTGCCTCCGAAGCGTCGAGGTAATACCAATGCTAAGGTCATTGGCTGAACCGTCGACTGCGCGCGACTGCTTCACGAGGATCACAGCAACACTTGTGAAAGATGCCTCATTTATGGGAATTCTGCAGCAGGTTTTGAGGCTCACCGGCGTTCGGCTCACCGGTCCAGACCACGCTCGATTTGTAACTTCATTAATTACAGGTTATGTGCACTGCCAACGCAACGGCTGAGGGAACATTGAAAGCCCGGCAGGGTGGGTCCATTTGTAGACAGTCGCAGACCTTGATCGACTATATGGAGTGATACATGCTGCCGAAACAGACATCAGTCTCTCCCGGCGAGTACACCTGCCTTTCTGGCTTGACACCAAAGTCATGCTGGAAGTCTTATTGCGGTGGGAAGGCTCAAGCAAAGCTCACAGCTCGTGAGATCACCTGTCAAACAAATGGCAATACAAGCTTTCTAGCGCAAACCCTGACGCGTTTCGGCTTCATGGAGCTGCATCACCTCTGTTCTTCAATTCGCTGCATCCACATCTGCTCTAATCAGCTTTCACTCTACCAATGCGACAGCCACATCCATCGCGAGGACCAACCGACGGCCATCTCGTCAATCGCTGGCGAATGGAAAGAAGATGCCGCCAACCACTGGAACGTATGCACGCGCGCAGGATCTCTCACTCATCGCGTTTGAGCTCCTGACGGGCCCGTAAGGCTGCTGCAGCATGCCGGGATACGGGCTCGCGGTGAGACCAGGATGAGCCACGCAGTCGAGCTCCCGAGTGGTATCCTGCTGTGGTGGGTCGAAGTACTTTCGTTTGGCCCGACATTTCTGATCTTCATTACATCTTATGCCCGCCTTGTCGCCAAGCGCGCCTTGAGGTGAGCACTGGACCGTGTGACCAACTCCATCTCCTCTTCGTTGACCTGCTTATCGTTTTCTCTTGCGTCTCATTCTTGCTGCTTTTCACTTCTTTCCCTTTCTATACGGTAACCGACCGATATCTTATAGAACACAGCAAGATCTAGCGAGTTTCAGATCCTGTCGTCTGAAACCCGGATCGCTCACACCTCCAAGGAAGGCCTCCAAGTCCGTTTCTTGTCCATATCTGCGCGATTTGTCTAGAACTACGATCTGGCATCGGTACTTTCACCCACCTTTGGATCCAAAGCAAACTCAATCACCCTAACCTTATACTACGCGTTTGATCTATCCAAACCATAATACGACGCTCGATATAAACCCGCGGCAGGTTCCAGCATGGGCTTCCTTCAGCGCGCTCCTTCAGCGCGAACGACGAGAGAAGATAGGGGGACGAGTGCAATGGGCCAGAGAGATGAGAAGATGGAGAGGAAAAAGCGCATCGTGGACGCAAATATCGACAGATTTGTTTGCGCTCATAGTACAGCCGCTGGCAAACGGCCGAGCACGTCGCATGGTACAGAGAGACGTAAGCGCAATCCGCACGAGCGCAGCACTGTGCCCATGGGAGTCAAAGAGCAACCGCCAACGTGTCTGGACGACCTACAAAGATCAGGGTATGTCGTCGAATACAAGGACGGGCTGGACACTTTTAGATTTCCTACGCCTTCTCCGCACATGCCGCCGATGCCTCGAAGCGCTGCCACAACAACCTTTCGAGATTCTCCTTCGCAGCTGCAGAGTGAGTCGCCCGCCATCGGCGTTGCTCTTGGATCTGCGACAAATGCAACGCCAAGTTGGGGAAGATCTCTCACAGCAGATCATATCTCCTCCAGAATGCCGCAGCAACCTTCGAGTCGGGCGCCACCGCCGCCACCAGCATCACGACCGACCGAGCCCGTGATTGCGGTCAAAAGCAACCCCGATGTGCGCAAGAAGAAGTCAAGCTGGAAGTCGATCAGGACTGTATTCCGCTGGACTTCCAAACCTGCCGTGCAGGCGCCTCGACTTGCAGATGTGAGTCAACCATATTCAGAGGTACGCGAAACAGTACCACCTGAACCTTTCATCAGAGAGTTGGCACCATCAGAAGCGCCCTCTCTCGACCTGCCACGGCCAGGTGCCAACCAGAAGCAACATATGCGGATGCATTCTGGCTCGTCTCTAGGCACGATGGCACCGCCTAGGAGTGCGCCACGGCTAGAGAGTCGCTCATCCGGACTGCGATCCCCGTTGATGCCAAACCTGAGAGGCAAATTGCGAGCACCACGAAGGAGTTTGACACCTGAGCCGCCTTGGTCGACTTCTGGCAGGGGCTCGCCACGTCCACGTAGAATGGACGACTTACGTCACGATTCGCCGATAGCTGATAATAACCATCATCTCTCGCGGCAACCAAGGACACCAAGGCTTGATGTCAACTTCGAGAAGCCAGAGTTCGAGCGGTACAGTGTGATGTTCGAGAAGCTCTTATCTAATGAATCGAAGCCGTCGTTGTTGGAACGACGACAGAGCAGAGTGCAGCGACAAAGGTCCGAGAAGAGAATTGGCGATATCAAGATTGGAGAACGACTTGAGGTCGTACCACAAAGTCCTGGAACTCCGAAACGAAGTCTGACCTCGCCGCCACACACCAAACGTCTTTCCATTAGAGTTGACAGCGACAATCGACACGACCCTAACGATCAAGAACCGTCCACGGCTGTTCATCGACCCCGACACCTGCAGCGTGCTAAAACCGCGCCGCTGAACACCAAGTCTCCCCTCGCGACAATCTGTACCAGAGGCAGGAAAGTCACCCTAGAGAGCTCACCAGAGTCCAACAACGAATCTGCACTCTTCAGCGAGAGCTCACTTCCATCGACTCCAGCTACAGTCACAACCTACACTGACTCTTCGTCCATCAGGCAAGGATGGCTAGAGGCCGAACCAGCATTTGACATGGCCACCTCGAATCATTCCCAAAGCGTGGTGGCCGGCTTTCCGCACACCTCGACTCAGTACCCTCGCGTCACGTCGCCGGAAGAACTCGAACGCCAGATCGTCCAGGTCAGTGTCGCGCGGCAGGTCAGCGTGAGTCAAGCGAGGACCCGAGTTCAGCGCGCCGTATCAAGCGATAACTTCAAACGACCGATCCGACCTAGAGTCGTAGAGCTGAGCAAGAATCGTAAGAGTGAGGTGGGCTTGCTGGAATCTGCTTGTGAAGAGGATGAGACTCCTGTTCCTTCACGCGAGCCGTCGAAGAGCGGTGCTGAGATCGCATATGAAGCGCCAGGGTCTGCCCAGAAGGAGCACGGTACTCGCAGGCAGACTCCTGTGAAAGCTCCAATAGATTCTTCCCGGATTCATCGAAAATGAGGCCACCGACACCAACGGTTGCGACCTTCGCGCGGAGAAGGCGAAGAAGTAAAAATGGCAGAGCCATGATACCCGGCCAGGCTGCAGAGCAGACCAGGCCCTGGCATTGTGCAGGAGAAAGGCGGAGACCTTTTCACGACATAGGATATGAAATTTTTTTGGTTCGGATTGTGCAGTAGACAGGATATACCCAGACATGTATGGCGGAATTACGGCGTTCAAAGCTCATGATAGCACAGGATGCATGATGATACCAATTGTTAGAATGTGGCGTAGTTTGATCTTCAGTAATGGATTGATGGAGGGATCTTCTCTGCAGACCAGGGTGGGCGAATTGATCGCGTCGTCAATTCCGCAGTTGAAGTTCTGTACCACCATCTCGGAATACCGGCACAGTAGCGAAGGAGCTGCTTGGAAATGTCGGCCGCCGGCGCCGAGTCGTCTGTCCGAGACCGCAGTGCAGTATGCGAGACTGCAGTGGAGTGGAGCGCGATGTCGTGGGCACTGCATTTTCTTCGTGCTCTTCTTATTCCCTTCTGCCTTGGTTCAAGAGGGCGTGGTTGTCGTCGAAGAACCAGGATCACCGTTAGCATTTGCCAAGAGCCGGAATCGGAAATCTAACTAGTTTAGAGTTACCGAAAGCATGTCCCACGCATCAACAAACTCTGACCTGGACAACGACATCCAAGAGAAAGGCATCGACAGAAGAAGCAAGGCTGGCGAAGATGGCATTCACCTTACTGAAGCACAGGAGGAGCTTCGCGAGGCGACGGAGCCCACGTTCATCGCCATCGACGATGCCCACGTGACGGCCGATGGTCTTGCAAGGATCGATGGCGGTGATTTGGAGAAGGTCGCTTCCGCGAAACCGAGCGTGAACAACATTAAGAGTGTTCCCAATGGAGGTCTCACGGCATGGCTGCAAGTCCTGGGCAGTTTCTTTCTCTTTATGGTATTTTCCCCCGACCAGAACTCCATTCCCTTGAGACATTCTGAGACGGAGAGAGTGGTTCTAATCGTCGGTTTAACAGAACTCATGGGGAACTGTCAATACGTTTGGGACGTATCAGACGTACTATGAAGCCGGCATACTGTCTTCTTCCAGTCAATCGGACATTTCCTGGATTGGATCACTGCAGGCGACACTTCTTATGGTCGTTGGACCCCTGACTGGACCGATTTATGATGCTGGCTATGTGCGCTCACTGGTCAGTGTTGGAACTTTCCTGGTCGTGTTCGGACAGATGATGCTCTCGTTGTCGACTACGTACTACCAAGTCTTCTTGTCACAGGCTGTGTGTATCGGCATCGGCACAGGGTGTCTGTTCATACCTTGCGTTGCGATCCTGTCGACGTACTTCAGCACACGTATAGCCACAGCGGTCGGTCTGGCTGCAGCAGGCTCTAGCATTGGCGGAGTAATCTACCCTGTGGTCTTTCATCGACTCCAGCCAACTATTGGCTTTCCTTGGGCGACGCGTGTCATTGGCTTCCTCATGCTGGCCACTTTGGCCGTCTCGAATGCAGTCCTGAAAGTCCGGGTGCTGCCAGCTGGACGAAGGAAGTTCTTCAATCCCTCGGCTTGGAAAGAAGGGCCCTTCACCTTCTTCGTGCTGGCTGTCTCAGTTGGGTTTCTCGGATTGTACACGCCATTCTTCTACCTACAGTCTTATGCGATCCAAGCTGGCATAGCAGATCCAGACTTGGCCTTCTACCTCCTCCCCATGCTCAATGCAGCCTCCACATTCGGGCGAGTGATACCAAACCTCATCGCGGATCGGATCGGACCCTTCAACGTCATCATACCCTGCACATTGGCGACCGGCGTGATATGTCTGTGTCTGGTGCCCACAAGTTCTATTGCGCCTGTGATAGTAATCGCGGTCCTCTATGGCTTCTTTTCAGGCACTTTTGTGAGCTTGCCAGCCACAATCTACGTGCACATCACCGCAAATCGTGGGCTCATAGGTACAAGAATGGGAATGGGCTTCTCAGTGACTGCTATTGGCATTCTGGTCGGTACACCCATCAGCGGAGCTATCCTTGATGCCAGCAGCTATACCTATGTCTGGGTGTACGGAGGGATCATGACAGTCGTCGCGGCGGGTATACTGGTCGTGGCGAGAGTCTGTAAAGGAGGATGGAAGATTTTGACGTTTGTGTAGAAACGACAGCGCAGAGCATCGGATCTCTCAGTCACACTATGGCTCTCCGTGCAATTCATATATCTCCTCGCTGGCACCTGCTATATCAACGTCGGCTAACCGCTTCGAAAAGCGGGCCGATCTTCCCCTTTGCCGATCAACTCCAGATGAAGATCATCCCGTCAACAACAAATTGGGGATTGTCTTCCATCCTCTATGCATCGCTGTCCCCTCTCAAGACTTCTAGTCGTCCGGTCATAACCTTTAAGAAGACAGGTCTAAGAGTCTCAAGCTGTTCGTGATGAAGAACTTTCCCACATCCTGGGGCGCCACGGGTGAGAATAACGCAGTGCAGACAAGCTCCGGCACGCCGTTGGAAGTTGACCTTGATGTTTTATCGATTTCACCTATCCTGTCGCAGCGGCTCCGCCATAGGGTGTCTCCTGGACCAGCGGCGGGCTATCAGAGCCAAGGCCTCGACGCCCTTTCCACCTCGCTAGCTATTCTCGACCTCGTCCACATGGCACTCCGACGTCTAGAAAAGTCAACATCAAGCAAGAGATTGCGAAGAGCAGTCGCTGCTGTGGCTCGCCGTTTGGAGTCGTCAGCATGCTGACACCCTGAGATGATGTCTGGCAAGGTTCTCTTTCGACGCGTCTTCCTCTCTTTGCAAGCATCTTCTGCGTCTCTTCTAGACGGCAGCTGTTTCTTCTTTCGCAGATTTCGTTCCTTTCTGACCCTCGGGTCTACCACACTCCTTGCAGGCTATTGTTTGCCGTCTAGTCGGTTTCGCAATATCATATTCTCCATAATCTGTTTTAGATATCAACCATGCCCTCATTCTCAGCAATGATCCTTACCGCTGCGGTAGCTGGATCTTCCTACGCAGCCCTCGAGGCATACGGAGCGCCGGCGCCTCCAGCATACTCTCAATGGACCGAGTATGCTAAGCCAAGCAGATCTGTGCCAGTCTACCACGCACCAGAGCAGAGCTACGCGCCAAAGCAGGAAGAGAAGTACACCACTACTTCTGCTGCATCCGCACTTCCAAGCCAGACCTACGGCTACGAAAGCACGACCACCTCCTGCACTGAGGAGGAGGAGAAGTCTACCTCTAAGTACGTCGCTTGGTACACCAACCAAGAGACCACCCAGCTGGCCCGCAAATTCAGCGTGGACTCCACGATCTCAATTGATACTTCGTCTTACGCTGCCACAACCAGCACCGAGGTTCCGAACCACCCTGAGATAACCGCTACGACTTCTCCAAGCGCCGAGGTCCCATAATACCCTGAGAGCAGCTCGACCAGCTCGTCGACCGATAGCAAGACAACTCCGTACTACACCAATCCATACGCCTCGGTTCCTTTTCAATTCATCTCGACAACAGAACCAAGCTATGGAACTCTCCAGAGAGCTAGCTGCACAGGTGATGCAAGCGCCAACACCTTCAGCATTGCTGCTCTCACTATCGCTCTCTTCGGTGCTGCGTTGGCTTGTGAGAGGTTCATCGACAGATCAAGAAGCTTTTCCTCTTGTTAGACCAACTTGTAATGTCTGGCAGATCCCGCGCTCCTGTAAATAACTAATCACGCTTTACATAGAGTCTGAACATTGTCTCTACAGCTTCTTTTGCCGATGAGAATTTCCGACAATGTTTCTTGCTGCCGAGCGCTTCGTCTCCTTTCTACCGAAACGCTCTGACTTGGGCCGACTGCTGCGTCAGGCAAGGCATGGAGTTGGCGAAGCCCTGTGATGTGAGGCATCAAGCGCTTTGACAGATCTGTTCTGTACTGTCCTGGGTTGTAGGTGTTCAAGCTCGATCGTTCGTGTGGCGTCAGCAATCATGGACACATCTCAGCGCGTCTGACGCCTCGAGCCTTGGTTCATACTCTATGCATCGGGTTGGACGCGTCGGGGGGATTAAACCAACAGCTTGCAGCATCGACAAGACGACGCACGCGCTCGCGGCAACGATCTTCACCAACAGCTTTCGACTTCTTCGCAGTCAATATTCATTCAGCGGTTCAAGCATGTAGCCGGTAAGATAAGGTCGAAACTCTGTAGCGCTTCCAATCGTGGTACTCCAATTTCTTATCGGGCTAGGCTTCCGTTTTCATGATACATTTCCACAGGAATACGGGGCGGGCCACCGATGGATCCGGTAACATCATGTACACTGCTCTCCGCTTATCGCGTGGACCTTTGTGCCAATCGAGCTGAAGCCACGAAAATACATCATACTACATCCACAGCGGCCAGGATCCTTATCAGCTCATTCCGGAAATTTTTCATAAGAGCACACAAAGATAGCAGCCGCCGACACTGGTCACCAGGGCGGCTGCCCAGCAGCCCCAGGCTCATTCCTCGTTATGTTGAGGCGCGAGTCGGCCGTGTGAGGAGAAAGGCAACTTTGTTTGCTAATACCATGTAAGTGCTGTGCTCCTCGTCTCTCCTCTCTTCTTCGCAACTTTCCAACGACTCTCCTCCCAAATCTCAAAAACTCCTCCTTCTCAAGCACAGCTCCCGCCCAAACGAACGGATCTCGTTGATCAGCTGCGCTTGAGGAGGAGATTCTAACCCACAGCCTCGCGTGCATTCTATGGGTAACCACTCCACCGAACACAAAGAGCCCTGGCAGGCGATCGCGGTCAGAAAACGAGCGGAGCGGGAGGCGAAGATACCAGCGGAATGGCAGTTTCCGCCATCGCTGTTCCCTGGACCTGACGTGCTTGATGTGTCCTCCTTCCCTCGTGATTCTGGTCTTCTCTCCGATCAGGAGCTGGAGCTGACGGACGCGACCGCTTCTGAGATTGTGTCAAAGATTGCGACCGGAGTCTGGACGTCTGAGGCAGTCACGAGGGCCATTTGCAAGCGCGCGGTGATCGCGGAGAGACTGGTCAACTGTCTGACGGAGATCTGTTTCGCCGATGCGATTGCACGAGCGAAGGTGCTGGACGAGAGACTGAGCGTCGACGGAAAGCCCATAGGCCCGCTCCACGGACTGCCCATCAGTCTGAAGGACCAGTTCCACGTGCCCGGTCTTGACACGACGCTGGGCTACATCGCCAAAGCTGGTCATGCAGCCAAGACGAAGTCGACGCTGGTTGAGCTTCTCGAAGAAGCCGGCGCCGTGATTTATGTCAAGACCTCCGTCCCCACGACTCTCATGATGGGCGAAACTATCAACAATGTCTTCGGCCGCACCTTGAACCCCTTCAATCTGAACCTCACACCCGGCGGCTCCTCCGGTGGCGAATCTGCCCTCATCGCGCTGGGTGGCAGTCCTCTAGGAGTGGGCACCGACATAGGCGGTTCAATCCGTCATCCATGCCACTGCACCGGCCTCTACGGCCTCCGCCCTTCCCACGGACGAGTCTCTTACCAAAACGTCGCCACAACCTTCGTCGGCCAGGAAGCAATTCGATCCGTCGCGGGTCCCATGTGTCGAAGCCCGGAGGACGTGAGACTCTTTATGTCCGCCGTCATCTCTGCGAAGCCTTGGCTGCAAGATCCGCAATGTCTTCCAATCCCGTGGAGGCCCGAGGAAGAAATTCTACCCGAGAGGCTATGCTTCGGAATCGCTATGTCGGACGGACGTGTTGCACCAACGCCGCCGCTGCGGAGGGCGTTGGACATGACCCGAGCGAAACTGGAGGCTGCTGGGCATGTTGTGATTGAGTTCACACCGGTGGAATCGATTGAGTCGCATGAGGTTATCAAGCACATGTTCTCGGCTGATGGCGGGGAGGAGTTTCAGCGAGATACCGAGGCTTCTGGCGAGCCGCTTCCGGTGGGTGTAGAGAAGTGGTTAGGAAAGACTGCGAACGCTCCGCGGGCGACGGCTTTCGAGACGTGGCAGAATCAGCGAAGGAGAGAGGTGTTGGCCTCGACGTGGCATGCGCGCTGGAATGCTACACAGGCGTCGACGGGAACTGGAAGGCCCATTGATGGTCTGATCATGCCGACTGTTGTCTTCCCAGCGGCAGAGCATGATGCGGCGTACCCTTCCCACTACGGAACGCTGTCACCAGTGCTGGATCTGACTACAGGCTCTTTTCCCGTGACCAAGGTTGATCTGGAGAGAGATGTCATCCCCGAAGGGTGGGAAGCGATAAGTAATGAGGATCGGAAAGTGATGGAGACGTATGAGCGACCGGAAAAGTTCATGAATTCTCCCATCGGATTGTCGATCATCGGACGACGACTTGAGGAGGAGAAGGTCACCAGTATGCTGAAGGTAATCGGAGATGCTTTGGGTCGTGACGATTGATACGCCGTCATTTTTTTGGATGATATGTTTTCAGCACTATACCAGCATGGGGAGCGACGCCGCGTTATGTTCCAGCTTGAAGCGTTGCTAGCGAGCGAGCGAGCGAGCGGGTTGGAGTCTGGACTTGGAAGTGTGTATGATTATGCATTGTGGTGTTGTGGTCTATGTCTATATGTCTTTGCTATTTGGGTATAGAACAGTACGAATCAATCATCAAGCAAACGTATCTATCAAAGAGCGTGCTTGATCATGCCTGCGACATATCTCTGAGTATGGGATTGTCGCTGGATAAGTCGGAGCTCCTTCGAACCGCTGGCCGGGTTGCGTGCGATGTGAGCTTGACGTTGTTGACGACGACCACTATACATCATTAGCTTCCCTCCTGGACATGTATGCGCGAGATCGACTCACCAGTCAGCAACAACGCCATCATAGTTCGCAAAAGCCAGGGCTCCGCCACACTCTGCGCAAACAAGTCGCCATTCCTCAGGGCATTCGTAGCAAGGAGACATAGCGCCAGGCCAACAAAGCCACTGTAGTTGAGTCTCACACGATGGTAGCCTTCCCGTGTCGGCCGGCTGAGGTAGCCCAGCGCAGTGCACAGAAGCACAACCATGCCGATGGAAACGCAGAAGTAGATGTAAGTCAAATGAAACTTGCCCACGATCTCGACCGCATTCTGGAGTCGCCCTGCATCCATGCCGCCAACAGTCCAGTTCGAGTGACTGATGTCAAACTCTGGTATACTGTATTCTTCCAGCTCGGTGTCAAGGGAATTCTTGCTGAAGCCGGCGATGGTGAAGATGGAGGTATATGCGGTGTAGTTGCACAGCTCATAGGCGCGATTGGAATTCGTGATGTTGCTGAGGTCGTCGAAGTATTCCAAAGCATGTTGATATCGCCAGATATCATTCACGGTGTCGAGGCCGTCGGCCATGGAGCTTGAGATGTAACCCTGATCGATGGTAAGGTCGCCTAGAATTTGGTTCCAGGTATCGCGGACATCGTGCCAGTCGTCCTGTGAAAGGACGCTGTCGTAGATTCGCGCGCCGGGTGCGACCCATCGCGCATTGATCTGGGTGAGCGAGTTGACCTCTGTCATGGCAGCGCTCCATGTGATGCCGAGTTTCAAGCCTTGTACAGAGAGGACCATGAAGAGGTGGAGGAAGAAGTGTGAGAACGCCCAGACGCGCTGTCTGACGGACCTCGATTCGATGGTGTCATCAGCATCGGATTGTGGCCTCTGCCAGTCGAAGTAGATCATGTACATGAAATACAGTATGAGCACTGCGCAGGCGATGTCGGTGATGTTGACCACATTCCAGGTGAACGACGACGCCTCCGCGATGACCTGACACTGCTTGGCCACACTGATCGCGCCCTCGCCAAGGATGATCAGCGTCAGCAGAGACATCCTTTGAACGAGGTGCGTATGCTTGAAGCTCAGCTCGTGAGTTTTCCCAATAGCAAGAGGCGTAATGATAGACGTAAGCCACGGAAGAAAATCGAGGATCCAAGAGTTGGGGTGTTTCGATGTGCATGCCACGAAAGTTGCCAAGAGCGATTCCATAATACCAACAACATACCATGCAATCCATGCCTCGCTGTCAGTATTGTCGGAGAAAGCGAAGAAGAGACCAAGATAGATTGCGGCTGCCATAATGTAGCACAATGCGAGGAGCATCAAGGACCTTCGTGATGTTTGGTGTTTCCTGAAGTGCCACATCGTTTGGAGGTATTGAAGTGCTAGGACGAGTCGACTCGCCATGATGATCAACGTAAGCGTTCTGAAGTAGTGAATGACCGGCCGATGTCTGTCGTCCTCGACTTCACCGACTCTGAACATTGGTCCGACAGAAGCAAACCCGATCATAAAGCTGTTGCGTGTTAGTGCTTCGTCCAGAGTAAGAATACACAGGTACACACCAGAAGTGAAACGCCTTGCTTATTCGATTCGTGAGGCAGTCGATGTTGGAAAATCGTACGTCAAAAAGTGCGACCGAATACCATGTGAACCACCTAAAAAGAAGGGCGTTAGGCATACTTAAACACCACGTTGCGATGTCTCAGCAACTGCTCCTGTGATGTGAATGCCGCTCGCAGGGATTAGACATACGATGCCGTCTGTTTTTCGGCTCAACTTACAGTATGCAGAAGAATGCAATATATTGCTGTAGACTCGACAGGTCAGAGACGCTATGGATGTATGTGAATACTGTAAGGTTGGCGACAAAGAACAGGTCGTAGAATAGCTCGGCATCAGTAATTTCTCTGTGTTCATCTTCCTGACGAAGACCTCGAGAGTCGTTATCGGTCGCGTGCGTAGGTACGAGGTTTAGGTGTGCTTTCGACATTGCTGTGAGTTGGCATGAAGTCGTGACTCGTCTGATGGAGATATATTTGGTGAGGCCTCCAGCTAAGACGAGATATAGCCATTACTTCTAGGTCGACGCTGTAAATTAGAGAGAGTAAATTCACGGGCACAACGGTACCTGCGTCGATCTCGCGGTGTGAAGGAGCCGTAGGGTTGTGCAAAGAAGATCGTGGTTGCATTGCAGAGAACTAGCGCCAAGATATTGATAGAATGGCTTTCTCGCCCTTCAGCGGGTCGACAGCAACAAGTGCGCGCCAGTCAGGCCGTATCCGCAGCTCGCAGCCTTCTCCGTGTCTAGCAAAACATCAGTAGAGCATGTCCACCGCATACCACCTCTAGCTAACTCTGGCGCTGTAACAGTGTTGGAACTAAGCCGAAGAGAATCTGGGGCTGAAAAGTGCGGTAAAGATAGAATGGGACATGGCAGTAGGCTGTAGGAACATCACATGGCTAAGCAAGGCGATGAGGAAGGATTTGCGAGGCTTGATGCTCGCTGGGCAGAAGCTTTGCCTGCAGTAACCTTGCGCCGCCCTGAAAACGGGGCAGAGGTCCATAAACAGGTACACATGCATGTGCAGAGTCACAGCAGCCGCAGCATAGTCTTTGGCCAGCTTATGGTCGAGAGGGATGATGGAACATTAGGCCGAGTGCCACTGAGCACCTGGGACTCATCATGACCAGAGTGTTGGCCGATAGTAGCGATAGAGTACCGGCGAACATTATTGTTGTCGCTGTGAATCATGTCGATCAAGAGCTGTCATTTAAGGGATAAGGTTCGCTGTGTGCAGTCGCGCCGCGTGTCGCTGTGCTGCTGGCAAGAAGCGTAACGAGAGAGCCAAATTTCTTCGTGTCCGTAAGATCGGCCTTGCCATGACCGGAACCGCCGTCGAGAAGGACGAAGAAGGTGTGACTGGTCGCGTCTCCAGGCAGGGAAAGTGTTGTACAAATGTCCACATTCGGTGCTCGTGCAGGATGTTGGCGGTCAGTGACACCTATCGTGTCAGGCGCGACATAGTGTTTCCGTTGCCGTCAGACGGGCCAAGATTAATAATATGCTGACCACGCTATCATGTCGTCCGTTTGGGTCATATCTCCATGTAGGTGGAGGCGGAAGTGAGAGGAGAGAGTGCGAGATGTTGGCGCTGATATGCACCGGCTCTTTCCGTCGTGCACGGACACTCTGTTTTTGCCGGGACGCCGATCCGATGCCGAGCGAGATCTTTCGAGATGCCCGCGACATGGAAGTCTGTCAGTGAACGTCCATACATCCCACCTCCTTTGCATCTGGGCTTTCGGCGCGATATGGCGCATCGTATCATTAGTCAGGTCGTTGTATGTAGTGAAGACCGCGCACAACAAAGTCCTCGCTAACTAAATTAGCTGACCGGCGCAAGAGTATTCGGGAGAGCGTTCGCAGAGGCGTAAGTCGATGACAGGTGAACAGTATATCCACATGTACTAACAGTGGCGACAGATACAAGCAAGCCTCAGCATCACAAGTATAACTCACTGCAGTACCCAGCATACACACAGACACTAACCTGTCCATCAGAAATACGCAGCATCGCAAGCTGGAAACCCAACAGCGGCAAATACTCTCTCCTCCTCGGGCCTCACCCTATCCGAAGCCTGCCAGATCCTCAACGTTTCCCCTCCCAAATCCGGCCAAGCAGACATCCAAAAGATCCACGCCCAGTTCAAGCGCCTATTCGACATGAACGACCCCAAGAAAGGAGGATCATTCTACCTGCAGAGTAAAGTGTTACGAGCACGGGAACGGATAGAGCTGGAGGTACGTGAAGCGCAAGCAGCGAAAGAACGGGAAGAGGAAATACGGCATGGCTGGAGGCCGAAGTTGTACAGAGATTGAACACGCAGGGACTTGATGAAGGGTATGTGCTGACGAGCCTTTTTGATGTAGGCGCAGAGACTGAAGCATCAGAGTCAGCAATCGACGCAGTCCGAAGCATCACAGGCGTCTCAGCAGCCGCCGCCGCCGAGCTGATGGACGAGGAGGTGGCCAGGGAGTGGCGATACATGGATTGTTTGATGGCATAGCGAGGCGCTCTGGACATGGGCATTTACATCAGCATAGCGAGACTTCGCGCCGAGGTAGGAGGGTAGAGGCGGGATGGGGGAGTCCAGACACCGTGTGATCTCCGCTCTCGATGCAAAGAGCATGTACAGCGGTTATGGTGCTGCGCCGGACAGGCTATAAAAAGGCATTCAGAGGAGATGCATTCCTGTACTTATAGTCGTGACACTTGTACAGCAGAGCGCATACCTTTGTCAAATTTATCGACTTGCTCGAGCCAAAGCTTAAGATCTACATTCAAGGTCGAGCCACCTTGCAATTAACGTCTGATGGAAATAGTCAGGGGCACAATGGGACCCAGAGCCACTCATGTTAGCAGCGAGCGGGCTTCGCTCTGAGCGCAAGAGTGAGGGTAAGGGTGTAGTGGTAGTCTCCAATGCTGACGAGACAATTCGACCCAAGCAGACACAAATATCAACTCGAACCTTTGAGTACATCACTCGTGCATATTGACCAGCCAGCTCACGACAATCCTCTCAGTGTCAGGTCTGCTTTGTTCTTGCGCGAAGCGAGCTTATGCATAAGGGCTGTGACGCGGAAGCGTAACGGCATTGTTGAGTATGAAATCGTGCCGCGCCTTGATGATGACACTGATCTGGCTAGAACCAGGAGGTATACCTCTCACAGCCCTGCGGCTGATGCGCTTCAATAAAGCGCGAGGCTGCGGTTGCGAAGCCACTCGTACCTCCTGAGGCTGTTAGGTCAGCATAAGTCGACGTTCGAACCAGACTTGTCAGTCAGTGTTGCTCTATATGCTCTCCGAGGCTGACAGCATCGCTTCACGCACTCTGTACACATCCAGGGTTCAACTGTCAGCACTTTCTGATACAAACTGTAGACCTCTGCTAGCTCAATCCTGCCGTCCTGGGTGCTCGCCTTGCCAGGCATGCTATACACGTTACCCAACTCCTTAGCGCCATGCGATGCCGAAAATAACACAACCGTCTCGAAGAAACCTCTCACGAATTTTCGCCAACCGTTTGCTGTCCATTCGTCAGCCTTCATTTGGGTCTCCCCGGTATGACCACTTATACTCACCACCAGCCAATCCATCCCCTCCTCCACTCCCTTCCCCGTAACCGCACTACACCCCACAATACTCCAATTCCTATCCTTCAACTCCCCCAACCCAAGCGCCTCACTAATCTCCCCCGCCCCCTTAGCACCCTTCTGATCCTGCTTATTCGCAAAAACCAAAAGACTCGCATCTCTCAACTCCTCCTCTTCAAGCATCGCCCTCAACTCCCCACTCGCAGTCTCCAGCCTTTCCACATCCGTTGAATCAATCACAAAAACGACCGCAGCAGTATTACTGTAGTAGCAACGCCAGTAAGGCCTTATGGACGTTTGGCCGCCCAGGTCCCAGACGTTGAAGGCCAGGTTCTTGTAGGTTACGGACTCGACGTTGAAGCCTATAGTGGGGATTGTGGTTACTACTTCGCCGATCTTGAGCCGGTAGAGGAGTGTGGTTTTTCCGGCGTTGTCGAGGCCGAGGATTAGGATGCGGATTTCTTTTTTGGTCCAGAGGAGTTTGGTGAAGAGGGACAGGGCTCCGCCCATTGTGGTGGTGGTATGGAGGGCAAGGCGGTGGTTGGTTGGGGGATTGGAGATGGGCTATGGATCGCGGGAGGACGATCGATGCAGTGGTGACGGATTTCTTATCGATGGTTCGTTGTAGAAGAAGGTGGTTAAGTATCCTGCTGTCCCTTCGTCAAAAATTGTCGTTATGGTGTTTGTTCTGGTGTAGCTGTCAAATGTTCGATCGCACCGCTGTCAATACAGCGATGACGCGGAGTTCATTCCGATCGTTGAAGCATGGACCGCATTCCCGCGCGGCAAGCACAAAAATCTCCGTCCATAATTCAGCTCCCTTTCCTCACCCATCGTCCCTTTCCGGTATTGACATGAAGATTCCGCCGGGCGTCCAGCAGATGGCCATGCTCGGTCTCAGCGCCGTCGGTGTGGCGACTTTCTACTACTATCAGCAGAAACGAGAGACCGCTCCAAGGACGCCACGATGAGCGGTCCTTGATATGGTATGTGCAACCATTTCTCTACACTCCCTTCACCACATGATGTTCCACAACAAACGATAACTTCCGACACCTCGAGGAGTAAACGCCCTTGAGAGTTTGGGGAATCAAAATTCAAGCTCAACAGTCTGATTTGCAACACAATCACGCCTCTCCAAAAGCTGCACGCTTGCACAGAATTCGACACTGACGAGTTGCATAGACACAGACCATATTCATTCGATAGCTAGTCTAGACTCTAGCCTGTATATCAATCATCCTTCAGCTATCTACGCGCCCACGGCCTGCAGACTCTTCACAGTATCTGTAATGCTCTTCTCAAAGCTCGTCCACTGCGGCTTCAGAATCTCGTTGACTCGCGAGTTATCAATCTTGTACACCCCATCTGCTGGGAAGCCGCCGTCCTTGGTATCCTCCGACGGCACATCCTTGAAGTCGAAGTTCTTCTTGATCACACCAGCGATCTTGCCGTTGGTGAAGTGGCCAGATGTTACGAAGAAGCGCTTGTTGGCTGCCTCCTCCTTCTCTGCGGCCAATACGTGGCATAGCGCGAGATCTCGGACGTCGACCCAAATGAAAGTGCCGGTGTTGGGGATCTCATCCTTCCACTTGCCTAGCATGCAGTCGCGGATACGTTGGTTGGAAGTGTTGAGCGAGTCGAGGGAGTTGAGGTAGTGGACGATGGGCCCGAGGACAAGAGGTGGGCACATTGTGGCAAGTGTGAAGTTTGGCTTCTCCTTCTCGACGAAGTCCCATGCTGCCTTCTCAGCGAAAGTCTTGGAGGCGCGGTAGCCGGCAGCAGGGTTCTCGAGCGCTTCTTTGTGCGTGATGGGGTTCCAATCTGCCTCACTGTACGTCTTGTCAGGCGCGGTTCCCTTGCTGGGGTTGACGATAGAAGCGAATGAAGAGGTGATGACAACGCGCTTGACGGATGGCGCCGACTTCTTGATGCTCTTCAAAATGCCTGTGGTGCCGATGACAGCTGGGTCGAGAAGCTCCTTCTGCACATCGGTGACGTTGAAGTGGAATGGCGAGGCAGTGTGAATGACGGCCTCAAATGGAGGGTCAGATATAACTGCCATGTCGAAAGCACCCTCTTGTGCCACGTCCTCGACCAACGCAAAGTCAAGCTTGTCCTTGCCAACGTTTGGGTGGTTGTCCTTGATCTTGTTTGCCTTCTCTTGTGATCGCACAGTTGTCACAACCGAGTGGCCATGTTCGAGGAGGATGTCGAGAACGTGGGCAGCAATGAAGCCGGAGCCGCCTGTAAGTAGGACTCTCATATTGTCTGATCCGGTGGTGTGAAAAGAATGGTGTTGTTGGATCGATGTGCTTACTGTGGTGGGGAAGTGCGTGGCGGGGCAGATGTGATATTTAGTAGTCTGTGAAAGCGGCCTTAGGAGATGACGAAGCATCCTCTTTTGTAATGCTGGGTCGCGCTCAACTTATTTCTGTATGTCTATTGGTACTGGACGGTATATCAAATGCGTGATGTCATGACGATTGACTTTCTGCCGCTTTTGCGCGGCCGGCAGAAGAAATGCTCTGAGGGAGAGGGAAAGATTCATCAGGGCTAGGAAGAGGTGGGAGACATGCCAAGCCATTGCGACAGGAGGCCATGCTGAACAATCTTGTCGCTATTGGGATGAGCACTGATGGAGGCAAAGGGTTTGTTATCAGAAATTCGCCGACGTGGCACGTAGGCACATGACACCGTGTAACAGTGCTCTCGAGCTCAGACTCGTGGACTCGGCATCTGCAGGCAGCACCGAGCTCCGAGGTCCATACAACACTATCGTGGACACTGCGACTCGCGAGTCCAGCTACGACTACTTCGCGTACACGATCCGACAGCTACTATAGCGCTAACAACATGGCCATGAACTTCGCACCCTACCAATCCTCCCCCCCCGAAAGCGAACGCGCCAAATCACCACCTCCAACTCGATCACCGACAGCATCCCCGAAACCACGGCACTCGCGCCAGAACAGTCGCAACATCGCCTCAATAGCAGATCAATCCGATCCCTGGGCCGCAGCACGGAATCAGCGCCTGCCCAACCCCTCCGCATACGAAGATCTCGACGGTGAAGGACCCCAACCCTATAACACCCGCTACAACGACTACATTGGTTCTTCCGCCCTCGAAGGCGGCGGTGCCACGACCTCAAACTACCGCGAAGGAATATCTGTCTTCGAAACGTCCCTTGGCCTACCGCTGAATATCGAAGCTGCGTTAGCATACCTGGTCCTACCACCCGCCGGTGGCGTGGTGCTGCTGTTGTTTGAGCATAAGAGTGATTATGTACGTTTTCATGCGTGGCAGTCAGCGCTGCTGTTCTCGGGGATGTTTCTGGTGCATGTGATTTTCAGTTGGACAAGGGTCATTAGTTGGATCCTGTTTGTGGGAGATTTGGCATTGATTGCGTGGTTGAGTTATGGAGCTTTTAGAAATGCTGAAACGCTGGATCGGGTCGAGGTGCCGATCGTGGGGAGGTTGGCGAGTAGTTTTGTGGATGATGAATGAGGCTGCGAATTGGAGCAAGGTGAACATGTGCGGTGGTATGGATACTGTGGAAAATGGCGCCTGGTATGGCTTTGTGACGGACACGGCATATATCACATGCTGCCTATTGGCATTATGGATGGCATATGCCATAACCGGGCAGCTTTTGGGAGCCCTGAACACGAGGGCTCTTGCACTGGCTTCGATCGAGAAATGCCTAGGTCCCGATTGTAGCGAGATGGTCTGAGCAGGCAGGTCTCATCTCACTGTATGAGGCTGGCGCTCTAAGAGGATAGAACATTGGAGTCACGTTCGATTGCCTGGTTTCCTGCGAGCATGTCTGGTAATGAACTCCGTCGGCCATGATGAGAGCTGCCAGTGCCCGAGGAGCCTCGGCAGAGGCTTGAGGCAGATTGAGCGTGTTTGGAGGCGATTAGCGAGGCGATCTGCAGTTCTATGTGCTACAAGGCTGCTGCACACACGGATTACAGCATTCTTCGTCTGTACCCGTTAATCACAGCTGACTTTGGTATAGAAGACAAGACACTTTCATCATAGACACACCACGTTCGATCCTTCACGCAAGCGCTTCATGAAATCGATCGCCACTCCTCCTTCGTTGGGATGACCATGCCCTCCAAGTGCACCACCGTTCGAAGACGGTTGATCTTCGCCTTGGCCTTCAGCCTGTCCTCGAATTTCCTCAGCAACCTAGCCGGATATTTATAATACTTGGCCCCTCTCTGCCACTTCAAGCTCCACGCGACTTCTCCGGCCATCTCCAGAGGATCTGTAATTAGATGCTTCAGCTTGAGGCCTTCCCCAACCTCCACCTTCCTCACGACCCAGATGCTGCCAACTTCAAACGAACCGACCATTCCGATGGAAAACTCAAGCGTCAGGCTCGCTTTCGTGCATGGCGGGTCCGTGACGAAGAGCTCTTTCCAAGATGTAGTGGCTAGATCCGGGCTGATGCGAAACACCACGGCCTCTCCTGCGCGGTGCTGAAGGCGGACAGCAGATGAGCGGAGCTCACTGCTTGATACCCAAGAGGTTTCCAGCGGAGGGCACAATTTGGCGGGCGTCAACTTTCTCGGACTCATCCAATCACCAAGGGGTAATGACCGAGAATTGTCATCGTCAACGGCCAGACGAAGGCGGGGCTTCCATCGGATCTCTTCGCTAGTTGGCTCGAAGTAGTGCTCCCAGGTCTGGCGCGGCTGGCTGCCAAGGCGGAGCATCATGGTTTCCTGCAACTTGCTGGACTCTTGTATCACGGTATGGAACTGCTTGCATACTCGATCGCATCGTCGAACGTCAAAGAGATCGAGACCGAGGAGGATGTGCTCGAGCAATTCTGCAGTGCACAGAACAGCCTGCCTGGACCTGTTTGTGGTTATTGCTCTTGTGGCTCTGACGCTTGTTGGGCATTTTGCGATCCATTTTGAGGCTCGATTCTCTCTCTAGGTATGAGCGTCAGGATATGGTGTACACTCGACGGAATGATCACATACCTTACTCTCAGCGGCCAGGACGACAGGCTTTGTCCTCCGGCTCTTTACGTCCTTGGTCATTTTGTACTTCTTTGATCTTGTCGAAACCATTCTGGCTGTTGCACAGATTCTGGAGCTACAATCAAGAAAGAATATTATATGGGAAGCACCAAGAAGCGCGTGGCCTGTGCGTTGCTGCCTGCGCCTGTAAGGCAGTCAACGGGAGTGACCTGGTCTCCTAGATCAGTGCCTGTTGATGCCTCGACACTGCATCTTAACACCACAAACGACTATCTGGCATTGATCTGATCCCTATACTGGAGCAGGACGACACATTGTAAAAGTTCTGCCTCAGGCAGCGACAATACTTCGAATGTCCAGCAGACGAACACCAGCGCGAAGCAATATCGCTTCTGTACATGACAGCTACCGCATGAGATACTACGATAGTACTCCAACAAATCAGCCGAGGCAGGAACATAATCCATAAGGCACATAATGGTCATGGTCAAGAACTCAATCACTGGACCCGTGGAGGGCACTGCTTTGCATTGGCACGGCCTCTTGCAGAAGAAGATCCCCTGGTATGATGGCGTTCCGTCTGTGCACATGTGTCCGATCGTACTAGGGGAGAGCTTGGTCCATCGCTTCCAGGCAGATCTATATGGCAGCTCCTAGTGGCATAGCCATTACTCGGCGCAGTACGCAGGCGGTCTGTTACATATGGTCATACATGGACCTACAGACAACTACCCAAGTGGTACCGTGGTCGACTTCGGCCCTGTCATCGTGTTAGACTCTTAATTCAGACTACTACGCCCTAGTCGAGCAGTAGATGAGCAAAAATGCTTCTATTGCGGTACTCGTGACTTGAAGCAACACTCTCGTCCGAAGCACGGGAGACGTCGATTGCTCGACTGCACCTGCGGACTCAGACTACACGACTAATGCGGGCCTAGCCAAGTTCGACTTCAAGCCTGGCCGCACTCTGATGATCGTGAGTCTAGACAACCACAAGATGACAGTCGTAGCGCACGACTTTGTAGCAGTAAAGCCCTATACCGCGAATCAAGTGCAACTCTTCGGAGGCCAACGAAATGGCGTTTTCATCGCCGCCAACCATCCTCCCGACGCCTACTGGCTCCGAGTCCGCCAACAAACCCTCTGCGCGCTGTAAAACTCAGTCCTTCGCCATAACAGCAGTACACTACGACGGAGTCAAAACCAGAAGAAACCCACCTCGCTCACATCGCCAGACTTCCTCTCCCCCACCCTGATCAGCTGCGGCAGCAATGCATTATCCCCGACGGAACCATACTTCCCCATCAAACTCGCCCCTCCAGATGTCACGCTCGTTACACAGATCACGCAGGCCGTCAACGCTACGGGCCATACCCACTACGAACTGAACTAACAGACTTTCCGCGCGAAGTACAACTACCCTCTCCTTAACTTGACGTTCAATGGCAACACATCATTTCCGGAAGATCCATAATGTAATGCCTTCAACTTCAGTAGCGACAAGACTGTTCGGATTTTATAGCAGAACAACGCACCCTTCGGACATCCTATGCACGTACACGGACAGAACATTTATGTGGTGGATGAAGGAGTGGGTGCGTATGACGGCGTGAATGCGGCGAGGCCCAGCAGTCCGCAGAGAAGGGGTTTGCAGAGTTTGAGACCGAACGGATATCTTGTGACGCAGCTTGTGCGCGATATTCCTGGAGTCTGGCCGTTGTGCGTACTGTCCGTCATTTCATCGAATGATCCTCGTTGACGAGACTGTCTCGCCACTGTCGTTCCGCATGGCATGTAAGACAGGTCTGTACATCAATGTTATGAAAAACCCGGAGATGATGCAGCAGAGATCGGAGATTCCGGGCGTTATTGCTGAGACCGGAGATGGTGAGTTTTGGGATGTGATCATTCCTCTAGGCATGAAGCTAAATTTGTCAGCATGGTGGACATACGCCGAAGACAACGTCGTGAAGCAGATAGATTCTGGCTTAAAGAAAAACAGGCTGAGGAATGATAAGTTCAGAATACTGTAGCTATCTGCGCAGGAGCACAACTTTTCAGCCAATTTCACACTGATCAGTTGTCCTTGCTCTCGTCGGCCGGATTTCCTGTACGTCCTCCATGCGTGCTACCTCGTGGGCGAGAACGACTGGATCTTCAAAGGTCGCTGCCCCTTTGCCGCGCGGGGGGGGGGGCTCTACGGGAAGATGATTCGAAAAATTCCACCATCTGGATGATCGCTGGTCCATCTCCCACCAATGGAGTCCAGATAATGCTGCAACATCCAGCAGTGCGTTATCGAAGGATAACAGTAGTGAGATTGACGCCCGTCCAATTCCATTCTGCCCTGAGCGTAGATTATGAGGGTCCCCTCTTAAGCTCGATTTGCCTTTCCAAATCTCTGCAGCCAGTGCAGAAGAGACCATGGTCTCGCGTCGTCCCCTAGGAGACGTTGAAGGTACGCAGTGAAAGTTTTGAGGTTGTTGTACATTTACAGTGTGGGGGGTTCCTGCAGACATCGATTGACTTGGGTCAGCGCGGGTTGTCGAGGTAGACGGAGATTCTTTCTGGTATGCACCCCTCCGAAACAGCAGGTGGGATCTTCGCAGTCTCGTACCACCTTGATGGTGTATCGACGGTACACGACGTGTTCGTTAATCAGAAGTTGGACTTCGGCTGGTAAACCGAGCAGCCGGAAAGGAATCGTCAGGCGTCGCTGGCGCTTAAGAGTGCCCAACATGCTGCGCGGCAAGACGTCCGTCAGCGTCGATGTGGAGGCGCCAATTTTGATGTTGAATGGTATGGTATCGGAGCGGCCGACCATGAATGTTCGTCAAAGAGAAGATGCCCAAACCTGGATGAAACGTTCGGCGGTCCTTCGTGGTGCTATTAATGATATCTGCTTGGATTGCTCTCCGCCTGCCTCATTGATAGATGCGCTCCAATGAAGCTACTCACGACAAGCGTCGGCCATCGAGGGGCCACAGCACTCCCACTTCTTAGCTTCGACACCACAAAAGGCCTGCCTCATGATGCCCCTCGGCGGTGTTACCTGCAAACTTCATTCAGAAATGCATTGCATCGCCATCACAAGCATCACATGGCAAACCTTTGAGCATGCCAGGTCCCACCTCAGACGAAAGTGACATGGAAAAGATCAGCCTCCGGACAATCTCTGTTAAGTGTCCCGCCCATAATCTCAAACTCGACTCTCAACAGCTGCACACAGAGTCTATGATCTGGCACTGAAGAACCTCCACGAACGTTGATCCTGCCCCGGTCATACACAATGAGCTCTCTCAGCCAGCCGCGACCCTTCCGGCCAGCGTGCCGTAACCAGCGCACAATCCTCTCCGTCCTCCAGTCGATCCCTCGATTACACCAGAGATATGCAACGAATGTGTTGCGAGTGTAGTACATCTTTAGTGATGTGTCCCGAAGATAGCGATTGACTCTCGTCAACGGAGGTCAATTGTCGTGGTAGAAGTGCAGTTGACCGTAGTATTGGTCTGACAGGCGCCCGAGGATCTAATCCGGGTCTCGCACTATGTGGATAGGCCCGGGATAGCATACGACGTACTCTTATATCAATATTTGGAGCTCTAGTGGAAGGTCGAGTAGCCGAAAAGGGGCCTTCCGGCGTCGTTTCAATTTTCTGAGGATGCTGCCTCTACAGTCTGCAGGGAGCTTTGAAATCAAGGCACCCATGCTGTGTGGTTCGACTTCGAGATCGTGTCGTGATGAGAGCTAAGAGGTGTCAACCAGAAAGTTGTAGGGAACAATTGCATGCCAAGACCCCACTGAAAACATTGGCAAGCCGTGGGTCGTTCCAATAGTATGTTTCCCAATGTGCTACTGAGCACGGACGGCAGGGATGCAGGTCCAGCTACGAACGAGTGATACTGGCCGAAGCAGGTCCAAACGAGGCGGAAAACCTCCTCACGAATTTATGAATGACTCAACCTTTCACCATACATCACATCATCGAGATTCCAAGCGACAGGTCAGCATTGTCATCTCAGATCGTTGATGGCGCTTACAACATGATCCAACGAGTGGGAAATTATCACCATCAGGTCGAAGCACAAGAGGCATTCTGCAACCATAAAGCACGACGATGCCATCACCTGGCCGTCTGCTGATCCCTAGCCTGGATAGCCCTGCGCGGTTGAGAGCAGAGAGGAGGTAGTTGGCAAAGATGCGTTGTCCATGCTCGACATGATAGAGTCGAGTTTACCTGCCAGAACATTTTGATACCTCGCCATGACGCGCCATTGTAGCCCGTAAAAACGATCTTTCCAAGTCGTTGTTCGAGGTGGTCAGCCGCTTATGCCGCAGGCACCATGCCCATTCTTGTCTGATCTGCTCGGCGAAATTTTACAGTGTCACACCAGGGATATGAGGGAAGCACATTCTCAACTTGGGACACTTCTACTCCACCAGCCGACAAGACGTGCAGGTTTCGAAATGATCGTGATGATGTTCTACCCACAGCGAAAACCGCTATGCCAAAGGGACTAGACAGGTCGACCGATCGCTCCAGTAGAAGGATAGCAGTTCATTCACGAGCACCCATACCACCAGAACGAAGACAATTGCGGTTTGGGCGAGACGAGACGAGGCGAGGCGAGGCGTGTCATGTTCGAACGCGAGGAACGGCATCCGTAAGCATCGGCAATCAGGATGCCGTTATGTGAGAGAGGAGATGATGTTGGGTGATCAAGGAGACAGGTGCTGGGGAGGAGTGGACAAATGCGAGATGTACGCCTGGTAATTGGTCGATATAAAGTTGCGCTAGCTAAGGTCAAGCTGACCTCCACCCTTCCAAGCGGAGACGACTTTAGTAAGGAGATTTTCGCCTGATCGTTACCACGAGCTCAAAACTGCATATCTTTGTACCAAACGTGCACAAAGTCTGGAGCATATAGTTCTTCCATCGGGGTTTGAGTATGAGCTATATATAAAGACTGTTCAACGCCGACAGACCAGAAAAGGCGCATTTTGCCGTTCTCTCTCAGCTCTCAGATCATCGACGCCAGCCTGACTCGGCTGAACTCAGGGACCTTGTGGTCTGAAATGTGAGCTGTATCCCACGTCACTTTCAATGTTCTACATGTGTCTTTGTCACATCACCATCACTCACCACAGTCATTGCACGGGTCTTGAAAGCGTGCAACTCAGCAAACTACTGACAACAGCTCTACAAGAGCGTCGACGCCATCGACGGACGAAGAGTACCTCATTTGCTTGGAAAGACACTTTGGCCGCGAAAGCTACTGACGCGAGGCGATCTTTCGGCTGCCACATGTGCTTTACTGTGCACGCCTCAAGGCACATCGGACACTCGGCGCAAGCTGTTACAGCGATGAAGTTGGCTTGATGGAGCAGAAGAAACTTTGCCGCCGTGTGCCTCGCGGCAGTGATGCGAAAAGTAGTCTAAAAGTCCAAGGTATCCTGCATTCTGGACTGTATGCCGCGATGGCGCTTCTGCCGTGGAGGCAGCATTCTTTAAGCCAACCCCTATCATCAGTAGCGACCCAAACCTCTCGTATTGCAGTCGCCGCTGCAGGGTATCATAAAACACGTCCGGACCCCAAACGCCATCGCACATGCCAAAGTTCCATGGGTCGCAAATTGGCCGAGTAAACGTGTCTGTCATATGTCAGCAACATCTCGGCTTCCCATATCTTCCAGTCCGCTCACCAAGTCCATCTAATCGCAGATCGTATTCTGCCTCCTCCGTATTTGCATCCGACCCAGACTCCTCACTCGAGTCCATCTCCTCAAAGTCACTCTCCTCGTTGTTCTCTGAATCCGTGTCCGGCTCTCAATCAAGTCTCCTCTCGTGTGAATTCCAATCGCCCTCAAAGTAGTACGACAAGAAGTTCTCCAGGTCTTTTGCCTGCGCCTCATGCTCGTCCCACTTCTTCGGGAACAATAGCGCATACTGCTGGAGGAAGTAGTTCTTCTTGTAGAAGCAGTCCCGGACGTCTTGACGACTTTGTGAGCCTTCGGGATACTTTCCTGCCAGCTCATGGACAAGATGCTGGCGAAGGATCTTGTTGTCGGCGTACTCCTCCTTGATGTAGCGGTTGTCCTGGATGAAGACCGGGTAGCCGTAGAGGTAGTAGAGAGGCACCGTCTGCGAGCCGTCCCAGGCAATGACGTCGGCGAGCTTCGGAGCTTCATCACCATCACCGGAGTACTCCCACAGCAGGTTCTGCACATCGAAGTCCCCGTGATAGAGTACGAAGGGAGCACCACAGATGCGAGCCATCCCCTGCTCCTTCTCAAAGTACTTCTTGACTTCCGACCGAATCTCTGCGCATCGCTCTACACACTCTTTGCAGCATTTGAGGCTCCTGCTGACGTCCATCAGACCGTAGAAGTATTCTTCAAGTGTCCTGTACGGCCCTATACCGTCGCAGCAGTCATCGAATCCTCTCTCCCTGCTCGGCCCCATCCCACTCTCGGTCAATGATCCGATAACGTCGAATTCGACGGAGGCTAGCTGCTTCTTGAGATCTGCGACTTGCGAGATCACAGCCTTCTTGTGGTGCAGTGGCAAGTCATGCCAAATCTTTCGAGGTGCGACACCTTCCATGTGCTCCATCAGTATGAAAGGTGCTCCGACAACATGATCCGGGTTGTGGTTGACGAAGTACACCTCCGGCACTGGACTAGATGTATGCTTCTTGACATAACGCATTGTGGCGACTTCACTCTCGGCGAAACCAAGCGTCTGTTTCTCAAGAAGGTAGCGCCCCATGCAGGTCGAGCCATCCTCAAAGTGTAATGTCTTGATTCCGTGATAGCTTCCCTGAGCGAAGTGCTCGACCTTGATACAACGACCGTGTCCGCCAGGCAGATAGTACGTTCCTACATGCTTGATCGCCTCGTAGTTGACTTCAAGTGGTATTGTGTCGTCGTCCGACTCGTCGTCAGAGTTCGAGTCATGGTCCATTGCGACCTCCGGTTCTGGTGTTTGCACGACAAGATCTCGCTCCGAGGTTGGCAAGGGCTCTCGTGAAGTAGCTGGTATCGAGCTGGTACTCATCTTGGCTGGTCTCGTCAAAGTGTTGACAGAACGATGCGATCGATGAGTGCTTCTGCCTCTCAATGTCCAATAGATGGCGAGTGAATTGCGTGCATACGCGTTGTCCCGAATGCGGTGACTGTGACTATTGTGGGAGGCCACGTGCACACTTCTGCTTGTGTTTGTCAAAAACCGGAGGAAGGTGAGGGAGACAAGTAGTTAGGAAGAGAAGATAACGCAGGAGCAATTCGTTCACCACTCGAAGTGAACAGAAAGAAAGAAGTATTCACTCACCCACGCATCAAAACGTTCATGCACATTGACAATCTAAGCGCTACCGCTAACGCTACCTTATACACATGAGCGCAAAGCGATCGCTGCGATAACATGCCAAAACCCTATCATAGCATGATATCTCAGTATCAACCGTTTCCTCCCAAGCCCATCCGCACCCCAGACATGCGTGGCATTCATCTCGAAGCACCCAAATTACCCATCAAAAGAACGCCCTGGTCACGCGTGGAAAAGAGTTCAAAAAGCAGAATACCCTCGCGTGTACGCTGTGCAAATTCTTGTTCCCACCATTAGGTTGATCGTGAAGTAGTAGCTCCGCCTTGTCATCGCTGCGTTCGTGCTGATGATGTGTCTGCTCAGTCTGTACAGATTTACAGTTGTGGATAGTCGCGAAGGGTGACGCACTTCTGCGAATCCAAGGCTGCTCTGCCGCTTGTAAGCTGCAATAGTCGCGCGTCTGAGACCGGCCGTCGTCGATGCCAAGATGTTCCATGAGATCTCTTCAGAGGTCGACAATCCCTTAGATGTCGTCGAGCATGCCGTGATTGAAGTCAGCATCCGCGCTGGCGTTGCCTGTGGGCTCAAGACCGCTCATTCTATCACCGGCCTTGTGGCTGAACGTGCGCGACAATCGATTATCATCCCCATTCGGACTGCTAACATCGATATCTCGATCCGCATATTGCTGTTCTAGTGTGCTCTCATCGACGAAGGTGAAGCCCTTGAACTGGTTCTGCATCGTCGGACTGAGTGGCGTGCTGTCAGTATTGACTCCACTGGCCAAAGCTGCGGCTCTGGCGTTGAGAGACGACGAATCAGCACCTGCGTTGAGCGCGTTGGTAAACTCGGGATCAAAGTTGCTGGTGTCGAGTTCTCCCTTCAACTTCGGTTTGAACGGCGGGGCAGTCTGTTTCTTGCTAAGAGCATTCCAGTCAACATCGGCGAAGAAAGGGTGTGCCATGAGCTCCTCCGCATCAGCCTTTGCTCCAAGACGATGTGAGGGGTTCCTGTTCAAAAGACCTTTGACAAAGCTTCGGCCTTCGGCCGAAAGAGCGTCTCTGGGAAAGCGAACTTTGCCGAACGCGATGTTCTTGTACATCTGCTGAGTATCCTCGGCGTAGAACGGTGACCATCCACAGCACATCTCGAAGACTAACACACCCAACGACCAGAAGTCGACCATCTTGGTGTACCCTTGCTCGTCAAGCAACACTTCTGGAGCCAGATACTCAGTTGTGCCACAGAAAGTGTTGGTTGTGTCGTTCTTCGATAGGTTGGCTTTCGACAGACCAAAGTCGCAAAGTGCAATGTGACCATTTGCGTCCAACAATATGTTCTCCGGTTTCAGATCTCGGTAGACGATGTCGTGTTGGTGAAGGTGTCGTAGGGCAAGTATGAGCTCTGCGATGTAGAACTTGGCTCGTTCCTCAACAAAGCGACCTTCCTTCTGCAGATGCCAAAAGAGCTCGCCTCCAGACATGTAGTCTGTGACCAAGTACAGATCGGCAGCCGTCTGGAAGGAGAACTTGAGTCCAACGATGAACGGTGAGTCAGTCGTGGCCGTCCTTACAAGGATGTTTCGCTCGCCGATGGTGTGCTGAATCTCCTTCTTCTGCACAATGACCTTCTTCGAAAGCACTTTCATGGCGTATATGCGCTTTGTGTCCCTCTTCCTGACTTGAAACACTTGTCCGAATGTCCCCTTGCCAATCAGCTTCAATATCTCGAAGTCGTCAGGACCAAACGTCTTCTTGCCTGCAACGTGGAATGCGATCCGTAAGTGGATCTCGCCCGTCACTGTTTCTGTGATACCTTCTCTTGGCTGCAGCTTATACCAGTCCTCGTGTTGGTGTTCATAGTCATTCAGGTCAATTGGTAGCCTGACATGACCGATGAACGATTCGTTGTTGACTCGATCGTAAACGGAAATGTCGAGCTCGTTATTGTCGCCAACCACATCGAAAGTCGCTCTGTGTCTCCAGATCGGGTCGGTCGTCTCGTTCTTTCCAGCCTTGTCTTGCGATCCACGCCGTAGATCTGCGATGTTCGTGGAGCTAGTTTGCCGACTCCGTAGTCCAGGTATCGCCATAGGCGTGCCTGAACCGCTTCCTATCCGCTTCATGGCCACACCCTTTGCAAGATTCTCCTCTGCTGGGCCATTCTCCATGGCTGTGTCCGTCTCATCCTCTTTTGGTCCGCCGGAGATGTCCTCGTTGGCCTGGAATATGCACACGACGTATGGGTCTACTGATGGCTTGAGTCCCCTCGCCTCTTCTACCGCGATCTCCAGTTGTCCTCGTACTTGTCCGACTGTGGCTGCTGCCGAGCCACCCGAATTCGATCGGCTCGATTTTCTGGCTTGTGGGATCTCGCCGCCATCGTCTCTTCTGCTCACGTGCGAGCCGGAACGTGGTGTGTGTGGAGGTGTGTTCTGAGGTTCGGCCTGCGTCAGCGCCTGGCTTTCCTTTTCCGTTGAAGCAGAAGGAGAAGTGGAACGCGCAACAACAGAAGGACTTGCAGGTGCAGTGCCTGAAGGTGCAGATATAGAAGGATTGGAGATGTGGGCAGAGACCGCGGGCTTAGTGATGATGGTGTTAGATGGCACGGTAGTCAACGTGCTTCGGCGCAGCGAAGAAGGCATGCTAGTCTGGCTCTTCCGTCTCTCCGCCCATGAGCGTTTGCGGGAGACTGGAGAAGCTGCTGCTGTTGGCGTGCCGTCTATGCTGGCCTGAACATCATTCATCGCGAGGAAGGAAGAGGAGTTGGACAGTGGAGGCGTGGGAATGGAAGCCTGTGCGGCCTCTTGGTGCTGTTGGAGGTGGGAGGACTCGGGCTGTCGTCGTTCGTGGGGCAGCAGTGGCGGCGATTCGATGTGTGAGCTCGATGCACCGCTGCGTGGTGAGCTCGGCGTGGTGGGCATTTGCATTTGCATGCCGCCTGCCAGCGCCTGCGACAACGCTGCCACAGCCGCGCTCTCCTGCTGCTGCTGCTGCCGCTGCTGCTGGGGCTGCTGCTGCTTGGGCTCGTCTTGAAGCTGCTCTTGCTTCTCCTCTGAAGGTGCGGGGTCGGGAGTGGAATCAAAATTCGCGGCACTCGGGGTCCCACGAAATGAATCACGTACTTGACCAAAATAGCTGTTGAGTAGGCCAGGGAGCCTCTTGTCGGTGTGGAGGTCTGGTCGCGGTGTCGCGGTGCCGTTGGGCGGCGTGGACGCCCCGGAGCCAATGTGGTCGTGGTCCTCGTCATGCATCTTGCTGTGAGTGGCAGCTAAGTCAGCGTTGGCCATGGCAATAAAGTTACATGAGATCTTCGCGCGCTGGTGGTGGTGAACAAGGAGCGGAGATCGACATGTAACCCAAGATAATCACAAGCAGCGCACAAGGAAGGTATCGAAGTATAACGGCGGAAATGCTAGCAGCTCGATGTCGAAATTGGGGTTCTGGCGCCGGCCGAGGCGCCGCCGAGAGTCCTATTCGTTGACACGGGTCGATGATGTCTGGCGGCAGATGTTTCGCCTGCAGCTGAAGTTTTCGCTCGTCGCCCCGTCGGAGATTGCAGCGCTGTTGCGCCGTGACCATCGAGGTGGTGCAGCTGTATCATATCATATGAAGGCCAAGCCAGAGCAACGACAGATAGACAAACAGGATGGCAGTCCCAAGGGATTGTTAGTTTCTATAGCTGTGGCTGTGCGCAGATCCTGGTGAAAGAAGCTATTGATTACGAAAGCCTCCAGCAAGCGACTGGTTACCAGGGCGAGGCGCAAGGTGCAAATTGAACGCGAGACGTGAAAGTAGGCTTGGCTTACCCATGCATCAATGATTGTCGCAACAGATCCGCGGCGGTGTGTTGCCCGAAGTGCCCATCGTGGGCTGCCATGCTGCTGCGGCTGCTGCTGCTGCTGTTGCCGCTGCTGTTCTCGCCAGCCAGCAGAACGTTCGGCTGCGGAGAACGAGCGGCTCGGGGGACGCTGGTGGTCACGGTGGTGTTGGAGAGGGTGGGCACTGCTTGCGAACTCTTCGTCTTCAGATGTCCCGGCCGGCGGCCTCGTCGCTGGTCTTGCTCGGTGTCGGCCACAGTGTGAGCGCGTCCTGCGAGAGGACACTCGCCGCGGCGGTGCTCCAGAAACGGTGCGATTGCGCTTTCACCCGCACGGCTCTCGGTCGATGCAGCTTTGGCGGCGGCGGGGGGGGGGTTGCTGTCGCTGTTTTTGGTATCGCAATTGCTCACTCGCTCGTGACTGCTGGGATTGGGAGACGTTGGTGAAGGAAGAGAGTCGTCGCAGATACGGAACGTGATTTCGTCACCAGTCGGGCAGGCAAAACGACTCTGGTGCGATCGCCGCCGGATCTCCAGACTCCAGTCTCCAGAAGGGCGCTGCACGTGGGTGGCTGGTAAGGTAAAGTCTAATCAACGTCCAAAAAGTGGCCGGCAGGCGTTCGATACTTTGTTAGCAGACCTGAGTCTCATCCTCCGTCCGCCGCCGTAAACGCAAGTGATTCAAGTAGTGAACCAGGTCACCACTTGGAATGCTCAGCCAGGCCAGCGCTGGAAGAGCCGCCCCACGCAAGGAACCCTTATCACACGCCCCCAAAACACCTGGCCGGAGCATCAATGTGAAGTCAGTCGGATCGGCAGGGCCGTGTATACGGAACTGGGAAGCCTCAAAACTGCAGACGGCAGACCCTACGTACCACAACATATCTGGAGAACCGGAGGCGGTCTGGCCTGCACAGAAGGCGTGGAGTACCGCTGCATTACCACCTTGCTGGATCCCTCGTTTCACCGTGATACAAACAAAGGGTTCCAGAATGCCGTACCATGCAGCCACCCGCCTGTCCTGTAGGCGTGCAGAGGCGGCCAACGTGCGTGATACATCGCGAGGCGGTGTTCGCTGACATGTGCATGGCGAAAGATACCTTCATGTGCTTGCAATGTGGCTGTTGTGCTACTTCATCGCGATCTGAGACACCTTTCACCGCCAAGAAGCGCGACCATCGTGTGACCTGCTGGTCTATACCGATAGCAATGTGTAGCGAACGATACGAGACTGCGGATGCGGATCAAGAATGCAGACTTGGAATAGACGGACCTGCTTTCAATGTGACCTTTTTGGCAGCGACCAGAGCTTGTTGTGAGGGCAACATGAGGACAAGCGTCTCAGATCATGACCAGTCGAGCAATTCCTGCGCCAGGACGGTGTGCATGTACGTGGCTGCATAGTCTTCGACACGTTCCTTGATGATGATGGAGGCAGCAACTACAATGCAGACTATCACGCAGGGTCTGACAACTACGACCATGAACTTCAAAGATGCAGCTTCGGTTGGAAGGCTCGATGTTCCCCCGGGTCACCATGTAACATGTCCTCCTGGTTCCCAGCGGATGCAAACCATCACTCCAGGATGCAGCCATGATATACAAGCATGGCTTCGAGCCACTAGATTCGACACCAGTGAGGTTGCGTCTAATAATCTCTTTTTCAGCGAAGAATAAGTGATGATGCCAAAGCAAGTAACAGACGGCCATACCTCACCGTTCGTAATCAATTCAGCATAGCTCTCGTCAGCAACCGAGTATACCCTCTACTCCAGCAGTACCACACAGATACGCATGAATACATGAACGGCATGGCATAGACATACACATCATCGCCCACCACCAAATCATTCCTGTCGTATAGATATCCATACCTACAACTTACTAACAGCCTCCTTACTCACCTTCATCCTCGCCCGACCATTACTCAGACAAACCTTCCCTGAACTCTTGACCTTCGTCTGGAACCTAACATTCTCCCACCCCTCCCCATCCTTGTCCCCCAGCGCCCAAATCTCCGTAAGCAGTACATCACCCGGCTTGACCGGGCTAGCAAACCTCGCAGCATACTCCTTAATGCTCCCTGGCTCATTGTTCCCGAGCATCTTAACCAACGCATGCGCCGTAGAATTCCACGCGTGCAGACCATGTGAAATCACCCCTCCAAACCCCATCGCCTTGCCTGGCTTGGGGTCGATGTGGAGGGGATTGTAGTCGCCGTTGAGACGGTACAGGATAGGAGTTTCTGCAGACGTGGGATTCTCATGCACTGCCGTTGGTTTCTTTCCCTCAGGAGGAGGGAAGGTCTCCGTCTTGGGGCCCTTGGGACCACCCCAGTTGCCCTGTCCGACGAAGAAGGCGGATCCGATCATTGTCACGTATACCTCGCCGGATTCCTTATCGACAATGTCGTTCTGTGTCTCCAGGACTGTGCCGGGCTTGCCCTTGTCGTAGACTCCCACGACCTTGCTCCGACTCTCGAACTTTCTGCCGGCGGAGGTCACGGGGAGGGCCTTGTGGAAGAAGATCTTGCGCTCGCCGTCGAGGACGCGTGTAGAGTCTATTTGGGGGACGCCGGGGATTTGTGGGCGCGAGGCGTGTTGCGCGGCGTAGAAGTCGATGACTTCTTGTTGCGTGTTTTTGAAGGGGAGGATGATGGGGTAGGTCGGGAAGACGGCGAAATTGGGGTGCAGTTCCTAGATAGACGTTAGCGATGTGTTGATGAGATGTTGCTGTGGACTTACATAGAGGTAGTGGAGCTCCTCTGCTGTTGCGCCGATGGTTGCGGCGAAGAGAAGGACATCACGTCTAAGGTAAAGTTGTGAGCTGGTTGTATCGATGTACACATGGGCTTTTCTTACTTGAGCCACGACACCTCCACGGGCGCGTTCTCGTGGCCTGCTCCTGGGTTCTTTGACGACATCTTTGCTGTGGGAGATAGATGGAAGGTGACGACAGCTTTACACATAGAACACCAGCTGTATTGGCGATGGTGTGCTAGCTGGGATCGTTCAGTCGTGCCGAGGTTGTCTGATCACCAATTGCCGACATGACAGTTCGCTTACATGTCACGCTAGGATTGTTATGTACGTGACCAAGGATGGTTATGCGAACACCCGAGGATCGTCGACAGACAGACATGTGAAGAAAGCAGATCAATTCATTCATGCAGTCATGTCAATGCTCAACGCACAGATCTCTTGCAAATGCCCATGCCCATGCCTACCTCCTCCCTCATTCCCTCCACACGCCATGCGTCCCACCCAATACATTTTGGTATCGCCTCCCAGTCGCTATGCAGATCCGAACCGCTGACATCCGAACCTCCTCGCGATGTTATGCATTGAAGATGCATTTCCCAACAACTCCATGCTGAGATCAAAGGAACAGCTTCTTACTCGCTCTCTGGGCTGCTGCCCGCTTGCGAAACATCGGATGCAGCCACCACACCTTGAAGGTGGACCTGAGCTTCCCCACTGTTGCTCGTCTTCAGCGTCTCATCCGCCTTCTGCACATCGAGACTGGTGCCGACATCCTGGACATCCTTGCTGAGCTGCTTCGACCACAACGCGACGTACTTGCCCTTCTGTTTGAAGAGCTCGGCATGGGTGCCGTGTTCTTCGATCTCTCCGTTGTGGATGACAAGGATCTGATCTGCGTGTTGGATTGTCGAAAGTCGATGTGCGACGACGAAGGTTGTACGGGTATGGCTGAGGCGCTTGAAGGCGAGCTGGATGGTGGCCTCCGTCTCTGCGTCGATCATGCTGGTCGCTTCATCCAGCAACACGATTTTCGGCTGCCGCAAAATGGCGCGAGCGATGGCGACCCGTTGCAGCTCGCCGCCAGACAGCTTGACTCCGCGCTCACCGACCTTGGCGTTGTAACCATCTGGGAAGGACTCGATCTTGTCGTGTATCGCTGCTGCCTTGCATGCGTCCTTCACTTCCTCGTCAGTGGCATCTAGGCGAGCATACTTGATATTTTCCATGATCGAGGTGTTGAAGAGCGCAGGATCTTGTGGCACCATCCCGAATGAGTCGCGCAAACTGTCCAAAGTGACATTGCGAATGTCTTGGCCATCTATACGAATAGCACCATCTGTGACGTCGTAGTATCGGTAAAGAAGTTTGAGAATGGTAGACTTGCCACCACCTGTCTCTCCGACAAGCGCGATGGTTTGGCCGGCTTTCACCTCCAGGTTGATGTTCCTCAGTGTTGGTTTGCGCTGGTCGTACGAAAAGCTGACGTTTTCGAAGGTGACAGTGCCCTCCTTGATTTCGATATCGCGCGCCTCGGGTTGCTCAATGACATGAGACTTTGTCGTAAGAAGCTGAAGGAGGCGCTCGGAGTCCGTCAACATGGACGTAATCTTTCGAATCGAGTACGATACACTTCGAAGAGGTGCCTCAACGGAGCTCCAGTACATTGAGAGTGTAACAAAATTGCCGACAGGAGCGGAGCCTTGAGATACCCGGTAAGCAGCTAGGGACATTGCCGCCAAGCGACCAAGGAGCATAATCCCAGACTGTAAGCCTCCACCGAGGTAGTAAGCCAGATAGTATCGCCACTCTGCAAGGTTGAAAGCCACGACAGACTCGTCGTATCGGACAGATTCGTACTTGCCGCGATTGAAGTGTGAGACTGTTGACCAGTTGTTGATGGCTTCGTTTTGGACCCTGCTCTCGTTCAGCCAAGCAGTGTTGAATTCTCTGCGCTGCTTGATGCTCCAAGCTGTGATCTTGGCTCCGATCCACACGTAGCTGATGCCAATGGTAAACATGATGACTGACATGTAGACGTCGAAGAGTATGGAGACATACACAAAGGCGACTGCCAGATCGAAGAACATCGGCCCGATGTCGAACAGCATATAGCTGAGGAGATCCTGAAGGGTTGTGCCCTGGTCGATGACTCGGATCAACTCGCCCGAGTTCTTCTCGTTGTGGAAGTGCATGTCCAGATTCATGATGTGCTTGAAAGCGGTCGTCGCGATCGTTCGGTAGCCATATTGGTTGACCGGCATTTCTGCGAGGGTTTTGAGTAGACCGACGCCGACCCCAGAGCTGAGTGATGTGTAAAGCATCCATAAGCCTAGAGCTCGCCATGGTACGACTCCAGTGCCATACGACTTTGTGAGCTCGTTGACCACGATACCGACTTGCCTAGGTACCAAAATATTGAGCGCACGATTCACGAGAATGCATACACCGATAGTCGCCAAGCAGACTTGAACAAGCCTGTTCTTGCGTGGCGAAAGCATAGGTATGAAGATCTTGAACTCCTTTAGGTAGGCAAACCAGCTGCCAGATTCCTGGAGCCGTTGCTTCTGTTGCGCTCTGAGCTTCTTATCTCCCTCTGGCTCCTCAGAATCAGTGTCGAATCCATCATCGTCGTCATCGTCGTCATCGCCAGTGTCACTGCTTTCACTCGCAAGTACACTGTCGCGCGGCGAACCGTTTGACTTCACCTTGTTGCCATTGGCGGACGCCTCGTGTCTTTCCTCTGCCAGCAGTGCTTCGCTCTCGTCGTCGAGTCGCACGCTGCGCTTGCGATCGCTCAGGATACACCAGCTAGCCAAGATACTTAAAGCCACCAGGGCAGCCAATCTCAGGAGGCAGAACGACATGCGACTCTTGGCGTATCCAGTGTCAGGGATCTGAAGCCCTTGTAGGACAATGAGCGTGATGTCGAATGCAAGTGCGATC
Organism: Mycosphaerella arachidis; assembly: GCA_001297265.1. NCBI lineage: Eukaryota > Fungi > Ascomycota > Dothideomycetes > Mycosphaerellales > Mycosphaerellaceae > Mycosphaerella > Mycosphaerella arachidis. The sequence goes on from LIHB01000063.1 coordinate 154,513, forward strand.
AGCCATGATCCCAGATATGGATGCCACAGTGGATGATGGTTCTCGATGAATCCGAGGCCGAAGCATCCGTACAGTGCAAAAGAGGCGAAGAGATAGATGATGTAGTCTTTTGCTGGAGAAAAGCTCGAGTCCTGGAGTGCCTGGGTAATTGTCGTTATTGCTTCTGCGACCACAGTTGCCAAGACCACGAGTTGGAGTGCGGAGCAGCCGTATTTTCGTAGGGACAAATTTCCGCATTTTGAAGGTTCTTGCAGGAGACATGTTGCTGCTGTCTTGGCAGATATGAAGTAGATGAACGTGGCGATTGGCGCAATATAATGGAGGATGGGCGGTTCTGGCCCAGCCGATGTAATTGATGCCATGCTGATGCTGTTGATGCTATCCACCATAATCGAACTCCTGTCGCCGTGCTTGTATGGTCGTCATGTCCGCCCTCATTGATTGCTACGGCATATGTCTCAATGTTAATCTTAGCAGGCCTCAAGCACAGCTGTGCTCACCAGTCGCTGTCATCGTGAGTCAATGTTCTGGTTTAGCAAACAGTATCGTTGAGGTTCACTGCGTGATGGTTTGAGTCATCAACCAAGCGAGGGCGGCCAAGGTTCACTTTTTGACAGAGGGCGGTGTTGAACGCACAAAAGTCTTGCCCTGCGCAAAGGCTATCGTGAGGCCTGGCCAGGGAATAGAGCCGAACGACTCTGGTGAGCCAGAGATCAGCCGCCAGCTGATGCACCATGACTCCGCGGAGCGCTCACCGTTCGGTGTTCCCAGGCGACGGCGGCCTCCGTATGGAGCATGACGAGGTCCGTGGTGGCCACTGGACCACTAGTGATAGAGTTTGAAGGTGAACCCTTCCACCGCTGCAGGGCAAAGCAGGATGGCAGTTGCCGTGGTGTGGTCCTGTGCTCGGAGCTACGACATTGCCCACGCAAGGAGATCAATGTAGTGCGGCTGTGAGATGCGTCGACCACGTCGTACGCGAGACGGATGGCGGCGGTGAAGCACGATGTAGATGTTGCATGTTTCCTCGCGTGCGGATGTTGTGGGCCGCAGCCGCACTTCCGCTGCCGAACCATGTCGCCGGTATCCGCGGTCAACCTCCCTCTTAGCGGCATCATCGTTGCACGAAATATGAGGCGACAATGTCTGCGCCCATACATAGCAGCTGAGTCGCGCCGATGTGACTTCTACGCGGAGCTGAATGGGACGAGAACGAGACGGTGCAGCGCAGAGTCAGGAATGGCGGCGCAACGATGCGTGCATACGAGACCGTGTCAAAGAGGCAAAACGAAAGAGTGAGAACTTCGACTTCAAGAGCACGTGGGAAGAAGAGGTGGTCTTGAATGTTTGAGTTGCTATACTATACATGTCCACCTAGTGGACTTCTTAGTATTGGTACATGAGCCATGTCTTCGTTACTCATAGTAGACGTCATGCTGTAAAATGCTCCGACGAGGCCCCCTAGCCACCCACAGCGCTTTTTAGGCCTTCTATGACCTGCCCAGAAATGCGAAGACACAAAGCGACCGATCCCCAAAAATCAGACCCAAACGCTGCAGATCGCCGCCGCTATGCAAGTACATCCCGATTATGTGCGACAAGCCAGCTTGGGGCTGGGAATTGGTGAGAGCTCCACCGCCGAATCGTACGGGGAGTCGATGTATGGCTCGACGAACACACCATCCTCTACTGGCTGAGCAGAGAAGTAGTCGTCGCCGAGCATGATGTGGCCTGGAGATGGCTCGCGGTAGCCATCAGCCTGGGGAAATTGTCAGTGTTTAAGGTCAGTCAATTAGTTTGAAATAAGACTAACCTCTTCGATGCTCTCCTTGAGGAATGGAATCTCCTCTTCCTTCTCGACACGAGTCTCAGCGAGCGCAGTGAGGTTCTGTGAACCCCAGTGAGTCTGCTGCATGCTGAAGGCCGCGTAGACGTTAAGAAGACCGTGGAAGTAGGAGAATGCGATTCCAACTGGAATGAATCGCATGTCGATGGGGTGCCGCCAGAAGTGTGGAATCATCTTAAGATTCTTGGTGAAGAAGATCCAGGCGGCGAGGGCGTAGTAGGCGTTGCGTGCAACGGGAGTGCCGTTGACTGCAAGCCAGAGGAAGAGGGCGAGGAGACCGTCGATGACAACAGCTGGAGTCTGGAACTGGCCGAGGTAAATGTAGTAGAAACCCCAGAAGAACTTGAATGAGCGCCAGTAGCTCTCATTCTGCATGACGATGAAGTTGCCACGCCAGTGAGCGCGGCACCAACGCATGCATTGGTGGAGGTAGCCGGAATCGGGCTCAACGGTTGTCTCAATGGTTGCGCGTGGATCGAATTGAAGGACGATCTTCCAGCCGTGGGAGTAGACGTACCGAGTAAGGCACTTGTCATCATCCGAGTTAAGTGGCTTACCGCGCCAGGTGTCGTGCGTGAAGTAGTACTCGAACTCGGCACTCTTCAGAATCTCGGTGCGGTAGAAGGCGGTGCGGCCAGAGAGGGTGGAGATTGATCCGTCGATAGCGTTGGTAGCGCAATTGTTCCAGACGCGGCGCTCGAGGTAGCTGATTCCAAGGAAATTCCAGAAGTCAGGCTTCTCGTTGCGGTGAACGCGCTGGCGTGGGCCTCCTGCACCCACCTCGGGGTCCTCAAAGATTGCAAGCATGTAGTCAATGAAGGACTCCGGCCAAAAGACGTCGTCGTCGGCAAGAATCGTGATAGGGGTGTTGACCTCTGGCATGGCCTTCAGGATTTGGGTCCGCTTGTTGAGCTTGTCGACGCCAAGGACCGTGATCTTTTCGCTGGTGTTGTCAAGCGCGTGGACAGCGAGACAGTCTTGGACAAGAGGAACGTTGGCGTTGGCGGTCACGATGTAGATTGCGGCGGGGCAGCAGAGGAGGATGCGGCGAACACAATGCATGAGCTCGCCCGGAGTCTTGAAGGTGGTGGGAATGACGACCGTAGCGTCAGCGGAGGTGTATCGAGGGTTTGCTGCAACAGGTTTAGGCTTGTATGTGCAGAAGGTGTACACGCTTACGATGGTACGGAAGTACCTGAAGGTGAAGAGCGCCCAAAAGAGGATGGTGCCGATCATGGCAGTGGTTATCATGGTGGCTGCACCCATGGTGGATGCAGTTGTGGTGGTGAGGAATACCGAGTCAAGTGGTTTTAATGCTGGACGAAGGCGTCGGTGTCTCCAGATTTTCGGTTGGAAGAAAGGGTGGTTGTGGTGGTATCAGCAGCTACTCGGTGGTGCAAGCTTGTGACAGTGGGTGTGGTTTTGGTTTCGATTGCTGGTTCTGTCGGTCTTGCCGTGGTAGTCTGGGAGCATGCGGAATGCTCTGGAGATTGGAACAGTGTTGCTGGTCGAGTCAAGATTTATACTCTGGTGGATGTGTTATTGGAAGAAAGACCTTGTGTCGCGGGCTTTGTGCGCCGCTTCACTGGCCTTCAGGAAAACAATGGCGGGTTGGTGAATGGGATTGTTGGATGCGTGAAGTGATTGTCTTGAGCACAAAGCGGTTGTGGTGGTGGTGTTGTTGTTGTTCAAAGGGCTGGCGAGAAGAATGAATTGTCGTGCGGCGGAGGTGGAAGTGTGCCCCAATGCCAACTCGCGGTCAACGCGTGATGATGCAACAAACTCACGCGCTAAGCACATGGAGCGGCTTGAACAGCATGTGAAGCGCCTAAGGAAGGAGTTCACTCTTCGGCTCACTTTGTTGATCGAGCGGTAGCAGATGGCGACTTCCTCAGGACCACACAGTGTCGACGCTTGTCGAGATTCCGGGCAAGAACGATTCTGACCAGCATCGGACCACGCCGGGCAGCAGGCACGACGACATATAGCCATTGATTGCATCGTGTACAAGATATCAATCGGTTGGCTCCTAGATACGCTCCTCCCTTTGTTGTCTGCCAATGGCGTCCGGAAGGGGCAACTGCCTTCTGTCAAAGAAAGCGAATCTTCACGGAAAGAGCAACGAATGTACGAGCTGTTCGTGCATGCCTCTAAGCCTCTCGCTGCCAGCAACGCAATTCAATCTGCCATTTGCCCGATAGCGAATCGTGCGAGTATAGTCACGGTGGACAAGTGTATACTGGAAAAAGTGCGCCATCGACTTGCGAATCATAAGTATGAGAAAGGTTGACTTTCATGGAGACGAGCTTTCTACAAGCCCGTCACAGAGTATCTAGGACTAAATGATAGATATTGGTCACCCCCTTTCCTGTCTGTCGCGAACATAGTCGTCTCAGCCATGTCTTGCCCGAAGCCGCGAGATCATCATCGCGTGATTTGGAGATTGTCAACATTCAACGATGCTCTGTTTGTTATCGAACCTTCATGTAGAGAGAGAGGAAAAGTCCAGCAAACGTTGCATGTGAAAGGCGGAGTGAAGTGAAGTGTAGCCAAGACTGTCGCCGGGAGGGAAGTGGAGGGCATTCCGACGGAAGAAGAGAGGGCCCCCGCAGCAAGCTCTCCCGATGTGGACTATGAGCATGGTGGGGAATGTGGGCAGCATCGACATTTGTTCCCTCACTCAAGTACTCGACATCCAGAGTAGAAAGAGGTCGTCAGACTGGTCACGCGACCTCCAAACGTCAAGATCTTGGATTCATTCGTTCAGCTTGCCACGTATCAATAGCTCGGACGGCGAACAAGAGGGCCATCAATCCCACAACCGTTCAGCCTGCAAACATGGACGTACCGACGACGAAATCGCTGCCAGATATCTACCCTGAGGATGCGTTGAAGAGTCAGACGATAAGATGGAACAATTTGCTCAGCAAGTTTCAAGAAACATATGGCAAGAAGCCGGACTTTGTCTCAAGAAGTCCGGGCAGAGTGAACATCATTGGCGAGGTATGAAACACAGTGTACAGGTCGTGCGGCCCGGGTCAAGAGAATCTGACAACGGATACAGCACATTGACTACTGCTTGTACGAGGTCATGCCAATGGCCATAACAGCCGACGTCCTGCTAGCCGTAGCTATCCATGGGAAAGAATCTGGTCCTAGTACAATGCGATTGACAAACGTACAGCCTCACAAGTTCGAATCACGGGAGTTCCAGATACCGGATACTGGAGACGTACACATCGATTCTTCGACGCTCGAATGGACCAACTACTTCAAGTCTGGTCTACTCGGTGCGACAGAGTTACTCCGCAAGAAGTCGAAAGATTTCAAGTCTAGCGTAGGGATGGACATCCTCGCAGACGGTACAGTACCTTCTGGAGGAGGACTTTCAAGTAGTGCTGCGTTCACTTGTGCCAGTGCCCTCGCTGTTATGAAGGCGAACGGCATTGACAATGTCGACAAGAAAGAGCTCGTTGAGCTGGCTATTGTCTCTGAGCGAAACGTTGGCGTGAATTCGGGTGGTATGGATCAAGCCGCATCAGTCTTCCCACTGCAAGGCTCAGCGTTATATGTGTCGTTCGTGCCTGAGCTCAAAGCGAAGAACATTGCGTTCCCAGAACTGAAGTCGCCACTCACCTTCGTGATAGCACAGTCCTTCGTGGCTGCCGACAAGCATGTCACAGCTCCGGTATGCTACAACTTGCGTGTTGTCGAGGTGACCCTGGCAGCGCTTGTACTTGCAAAGATCTTTCGACTATCCGGACTGCCGTCTGACGCTGGACCGCTGGGTGTCAGTCTGAGAGGCTTCCATGATACATATATGCAAGAGCAAGAAGGCATCAAGGATAACAATGCGGTGTCTCCTTCGGACTTCCAGCAACAACTTCAGGACTTGATCGCGAAGGTGGACCAATATCTACCACAGCAAGAAGGCTACACCAGACAGCAGATCTCGGAGATCCTCGGCATGGACATCAAGGAGATAGAGCAAAAGTACATGAGCAAGTTCCCCATCCGCGCTGAGAGATTCAAGCTTCGTCAAAGAGCTCTCCACGTTTTCAGCGAAGCCTTGCGAGTGCTCAAGTTTATGGATCTCCTTACAGCTTCGCCGCCGCAGACTGAGCAAGAGAATACGGAGTTGCTCAAAGCACTTGGAGAGCTCATGAACGAGACGCAGGAGTCATGCAGGGACATCTTCGAGAATAGCTGCCCGGAACTGGATGAGCTCTGTGTACTTGCACGATCTGCTGGTGCATATGGTAGCCGATTGACTGGTGCAGGCTGGGGTGGCTGTTCTGTACACCTCGTACCTGAAGATAAGGTCGAAAGCGTGAAGCAGAAATGGATCAACGAATATTACAAGGCGAAATTCCCCGACATTACAAGCGAGAAATTGGAGGAAGCTATCGTGGTCTCGAAACCTGGAAGTGGTAGCGCTGTTTTCCAGGTCGATGGCCGAAGCTCTTTGTGAGTAGCTCAGTAAGCACAGGACAGCCCAGCCGCGTTCACTGGCACCGCGAGACTCGACCGTTGTATATTTCAGTGAGGTCTTCCTTCTCCACCTTTTCCTAGCTAAGAGGTCTGAATTTCTGGCAAGTGCGAAATCTGCTCTTAACCATAAGACGGCCGCACCAGGCTTGAAGTCTTGCAAGTCGCTCGACAAGAAAATGTTCAATTATGCCACTACAATCGGAATCAAAAGAGACGGAACAGGGCGGAAGGCGGTCTCGGTGGCTCGACCTCCCAACAGAGCTCCACCTCATCATCTACGAGTTGGCCCGGTACAGAAATGAGATCAATGCAAGTCATCGCTTCCTAAGGGACACTACCCTGGAAATCTACTACATCAACAACCGATTCCTAGCGTCATGTGCATTTCTCGCAGGTATGGACGAGAGAGCATCGCAAACATCGTGCGCTGGCTGGCATTATAGGTCTACTCGAGCGAGGTCGCTGAGGGAGTCTCACGATCTACAATCGAGGCAGAATGAACACTCACGACGGACGACAAGCAGGCGACCTCAATTCACCCTTAATTCTTCTACGGCTCAAGCTGGAGGAGATGGGTGGTATATTCATAAGACGCCTTCGAAGGCTCTCGCTTTTCGGTTTTCATTTCCCAAAGAGTGCTAAGTGGAAAGGCTCGTGAATAAGAGGACCGCGAAATAAAAATCTCTAACTAAGCTATATCATCGAGCTTACTGACCCGCCTGCCTGCTCTCTTATTGGCTTCCGCATAATCAAGGTCAAACCAATTGATGGTCTCATGCCGTCTCGTCACATCACCAGCTTGCGGCACGCTTGGGTTCCTCGAGTTGCTCGGTGAAATTGGTTCAGGCAGGATTCCAGGCTCAATCGGAGATACTGGCGGTACTGGTGACATTGAAGCCATCATTGTTTGACCTTGCAACGGTTGTATCGTGTCTGCGAAGGTATTGCTGGAGAGCATAGTCTCGATCGTAGGGACCTTCTCCGACTCCAGTGGTCTGCCGAAAGACTTCCTCTTTGAGCTCTCGATGGTGATGAAGTCGTCTTCACCAAGAGTTGGTCGCCGGCCGAAGCTTCGTGGGTTCTTGATGAGATGCCACCAGCCTTGCAGCATAGATCGACGGACCATCAAGAAGAAAGTCGCAATACCAATCAGCTGGCGGAAGTGTCAGCACAGCGCCTTCATCATACCCAAATTCAACACTTACAGCAGCCAAGTAGAACGCAGCCACAATGAGCTCCTCGCTCAGACCCAGCACTTTTGTCACTACCGGACATTGACTCTTATCACCCCTGTTCAAAACCAGACACACCGCCCAAGTCGCAACCCCCTGTCTCTGCACATTCGAAAGGCCGTCGACAGTGCTGTTCTGCAGCACGAAGACGATTCCGAAATAGATCGTCTCGATGCAGACCAAGCAGGACAGGAGGACGCTCCTCCATTGTAACTTCAGGACCCCTCTCACTCTCTTCCAAGCCACTTTCCTCTCTTCGGTCGCAGCAGTTCCACTCGTGCTCAGCGCCGTCTCACTTGGAACTCCACTATTGCGAGCATTGCTGCTCCACGCTGTGGAAGACCGAATCCCATTACCCTTCCTAAAATCCTTCAAGTACACCCACAGACAAAAAAGCGTCGTCGCCACCTGCAACACAGCCGCCACGCCACCAAAAGCGATAAGCCAGCCAAACCATGTCTCATAGGCGTGAGGCTGATTCGGCACGCACGTCCCGCTAATTCTGTACGAGACTCCTGTCAAGGGAATCTCAAGCGCGAGGAAGAGGCCCGGAAGTCCGACTCCCAGTCCCAAGGCAAGCCATTTGAAGAGCTCCAAGTTCTTGAAGTCCCAGCATACTCGCAGATGCGTGAAGATTGATCGGAGCATGACCCAGACGATGGTGCCCATGGAGCCCGCGACGAGTAGAGCGCCGGACCATGCGCAGGACATGCTGGAGTACATGTCGTTTGGTGTGATGCTGTTGTAGCATTTGTCGGGTTTGGTGCCGAGGGGGATTATAAAGGAGATCTATCAAGTCGCAAAGGAGATCAGCGTCTTGATCAACAGTGTTGCCTTGGGAGTCCAGACCGTCGCGACGGACAGGTAGACTCACCTCACACATAATCAAACTCAAACACAACCCAATACTCAAATAATGCCGATGACTGACATCTTCCGGCAGCAGCACGAACGTGAGCAGCAAAAAAACCTGCAGGACCAAAGCTGGTACATTGAACCAGATCCCTGTACCCACAGTATGGTGAAAACCTAGCACACTTTCATCAGCAGCGTTTCTTCGTCCTCCTTTCAATTCTTCTCGTCGCCCCTGATCTGCGCACATCTTACCTCCAGAATACACCCAATCCTCCAACGGACACGGCAAACAACAATCCAGCCCCGCCGCAATCTCTCCACAGAACCTTCCCTTGATGTATCCGCCGGTCGAAGGAAAGTCGCTCTGTGCGAGGAAGGGGAATGGGCAAGTCGACATGGCGGGCGTGAGCGGAGCGCAGCTCTAGAGGCCTCTCCCGGGTAGACCTTGAAGGTCTGGCTTTAAGACGTTGTTGGCTGTGATGTTAGTACGTCAACTTCGACTTCGAACATCTACACTGTAGAGCGCAACATAGCCAAGAAAACGAGGAGATAAGTCGAGGGGAGTGGTTTCCGAAAAATATCAAACGTCAATGGGTGGCACCGGAGCCGTCGTCAGGGTAGCATGTTACCGCTTGCGTTGGAATGTGATTCAATCTCCTTTGTCTCCTCGGCATGGATGGCCCAAGCGCACGAGTTGGGCTTCTGGAAGCGACAATGGAAGTGAACACCCGTCTTTTTGCCCATGGGGATATCGCCGAGGTTATCGTAGAAAAGTCCCATACCACGAGTTCTACATACCTGGCGCATCTCCGTCTTTCCGCCGCGCCACACAACAAGAATCCCATAAAACACCCATAAAACCCACAGACCCAGACGATGCCATACCAGGCCATATCCCCACCTCCAAGGCGCATATTCGTAGGCCGGCCAGAGCAAGAAATACCTCGCAGCCAGCAGCCACCAAGACCACGATATAAACGCCTATTCGCCCAACGCCCTAATTACGTCAAACAGGATACCCAAGAAAGCCAATCTTCAACTGCCCTCTCTGTCCACTGTGAGCCTCCGTACCCCACCGCTGCTTCCAGCCCAGCTCCGTAGCCTTCGCTTGCTCGAAAGCGACCCGACACTCTGCGGGAAGCTCGTCGATGAGTTCTTGGGGTACTGTGCTGAGGCCGTTGGGACCCGAGGTTGGGTCTTCGACGTGGCCGTCGGGTCCGGGGTAGCCTACGTTGGAGATGGGAGGAGCGCTGTAGGTTGTGTCGATTACTGTGAAGGTGCGGGATATGAGGGAGGGAACGTCGGGGAAGATTGTTTCACGGTTTGCGCCGTCGGTGGACACGACGCTGTCGTAGTCTGAGGACGAGCCATTTGGGAGGTGGCCATTGGTGAGCTGTTTGCTGTCTGATGCTTGTGTCCCTGCAGGGATGTGCTCCCATTTGGCGTGAGTGGGTTGCATGATCTTCGGGTAGAACATCATGTTCGTGTTGTTGTCGTAGACACCATCGAGGTTAGCTTTCCTGAGCTGCGTCATGGTTGAGTTGAAGCGGCTGGACATGATCGTCAGTGGCGTCAAATCTGGCACGATTAAGTCTGTACTCACCTCGCCTCTCTCGCGTGCATGAACTGCCAATTTTGCACTGTGATGTTGTTCCTGTGCTTCCTGATCTGTGGCTTAGCACCCGGCACCGTGGAGACTCCTTGCTGTCTGTACACCTCGCTCGCACCAAACCAAGCTACATACCGATTCCTGTTATACTGGGAGCGGTCATCCGGAACATGGTCGTCCGGGTCTACGAGCTCGCCTTCTACTTCGCCGTTGGCACGCGCATCGGCGACTCGGTAGTCATCGATGACTTTGCGGCCACCAACGATGATCTTGGCGCCGAACTCTCTGAAGACCGATCGTGCTGCAACGACACCTATATTACGGCCCTTGTAGGAGTTGGGCAGGATGCCACGCTCAATGAGGTCCTTCTTCTCTTCCTCGCCCACCAGGACTTTATAGAGCTTGGGATGCTTGGTGAAGAACAGGTAACTGTCCCTGAAGCCGCAGCATCTGGCAGGTTCGGTGCTCAACATGTAGAGCCTCTGGCCTTTGCCCATGATCGTGAAGGTTCGGACGCGGTATTCTCGCCCACCTTTGAGGGCCCCATGTTCGTCGACTTTCTCATCGCCCTCATCATCCTGGTCGACCAAGGCCTCGTCGTTCTCCACCTGATATATGCTGCCATCTTTGTCGATGACATGGGTCGGCGCATCCGGTGCTTGTCCTTTCCGCCGTCCTCTGAAGCCACCTCTGCCTCGTGCAGGAGTCCTCTCCGCGCCCGGTCTGCCTCCTCTTCTCCGACGCAGCGGCGTACCACTCTCGCTGCCCTCGTCCATGCCCGGTTCCGGTGTGCCGTCCAGTTCGCGTCCTCGACTCTGCCGCGGGCGTGTCTTGCCTCCTCGCGCTCGCCGTCGTGGTATACTCGTGATCCTCGGCTCGTCGTTGTCGTCGTCATCTTCTTCATCTTCATCGCCAGCGGGTGTTGCGCCGTCTTCTATGTCTTCATCGCCCTCGAGCTCGTTCGCATCACGTGCATCGTCGACATCAGCCATTTCTTCGTCGTCTTCGTCGTCGTCGCGGACTCGCGGTGTCGGTGTGCCTGCAGACATTTAGTACAAACAGAGGGTGCCTTGCATGCGCCGGCATGTATCCGTTGTGAATGTGCGTACGGGTGACATTTAGTGTGGTGCGTCTGCGCCCGAGATTGAGCTTGTGTCCCTTTTTGAACGGCATTGCCGCCGACTTTGAGCGCTGTGCGCAATGTGAAAGGTGAAGTGACGAGTTTCGGCGCGATGCTTGCTGGCCGGTGCTGTCGCTGGAGCTCGCCTTCACTTTTTGAGGGAGGGGACGCGCTACGTCGCGACTGCCACGTTTGGGGCTAGGCTGAAGGACGGGTAGAGCCGACGGCTGGACAGCCGCATCTAGCATGAAGCCTCAGGCACGAAATTTTCCTTAACGGATGGTACTCACGGCATATCTCGTACCATCCGGTAAGTATAAACTTCGATCAGCGCTATTTTGCAGCATCCCCAGCCACCAACAGGAACGAATCACGGAGTCCGACAAGAAGCTCGAATTATCCCAATAGCATACCGTATGGAAGTGCCAGGATGTGGTAATCAGATCTTACCAGGAATGAAGGAAAGGAACATATATCGTTAATCCAAGCGAAGCCAGCCTGCAAAGAAGCCCGGGCCATTTCATTTTACTCAGCTGTCCTCTAACCTTTCATCGTGGTGGTGGTATTGCCCACGCTTCCCACCCCAATATCAACGACCGTCGCCGCGCAACCGCTCCTTTTCGAGCCAATGCGGTGTAAGTAGGTATCTAATAAAGCAAAAAACCAAAGGCAGGGTACAAAGCCATTCACCCACCCTCAACAAAGCAAAGCGAAGCGAAGCATTCCCATCAGGATCCTGTCCCATGCAAAAAGACACGCGATCAGGGTATCCATAGGCTGCTGCTGGGCCCAAAGATATCATATGCATAAAACGCATTGCACGCTCTCCGTTTCCCAGATTCCATTTTAGCAGAGTTGCATTCCCCATCTGATTCCCCATTTTGAAAACGCCTTGCTGTGATGGTTGATGTAACAGACCCCTATGATATCCCATCCGTATGCCGCATAATGAAAAAGCTGAAACCGCCAGAAAGCAAATGATCGTTCCATCGCTGTGCCAAGTAACGAGGAGTAAAAACACATGGAGAAGTCGACCAGGCCGTCGGCTCCTTGATCGAGAAAACCAGGTCTATCGCAGTCGTCCGTTCGTCGAGGATGAGAGGTCCAGTCCACTCAGTGAGCCGGAGGATAGACATGCGATCGCAGGTCGTATTGTGTAGAAGTTTGAAGCAGAGTCCAGAAGGACCGAAAGCTTTGTGCAGATAGAGAAGATGCTTCCAAGGTCCCGTCCGCGATAAAACTTTTAGGCTGGCGTGAACGCAGCAGAGAAAATATCGGTTCTGGCACTCCAATGCGCCAAGCACGCTGAGAAGCACCCAAAGAGTTGAAAGGCCACCTCGTGGTTGCTCAACCCATGACGGTCTGAGCAGTGTAGCCCGATGCCATTGGGTATGGCCGATAGTGCGCCTGGTATGCACACGACGAGCAGTTGCAGTCGTACCGATGAGCGTTATTCCAAGAAGACTGGTTCCAGCCCGAGTTGTAGGTTGGCGTCTGGTAGTATGAAGCCTGGGTGCCTGGTGCGTACTGGTAGGCCGATGCGCGAGCACGCTCATCCGACGCGCGACGGCTGGCCTCCTCGAGCTCGTATGCCGATGGGTACCTATCCTTGCGGTAGTAGTCATCGACTTGGTACTTGGTGCTCGAGGCCCATGCGTCGGTGGCACTGTACGGTGTCGAATACTGCGACGACCGTGTCGTCATTGGAGCGTCGAAGGACCGAGACGAAGCAGTCGAACCGGTGTACGGCGAAGGGTATGGCGAGAATCTGTCACGAGTGCTGCTGGAGTGGCTGCGCAAATTGGTGTTGAGTGGCGCAAGTCTTGCCGGCTGAGTCTTGGCCACATAATTCGCGTTGTAATCCTGCCAAGAATCGAACCAGGCCTGAAGACCGTTCGACTCCTGTGGGTCAACGTGCAAGTGGTACCCGATGAGTGACAGCCAGTCCATTTCCAGTCTGTTGAGCTCGCTGACCTTGATTGCCGTTACGTCCGACCACGATCGATTGATGAAGGTGTTGTCATCAAGGAACTTGCTGCCCATGATGAGTGACACAGCCAGCAGGCGGTAGATCTGGTTCTCGCCCGGTGTGACTGATTTCGGGTGGTAGTGCAGACGGTTGTTCAGGTAGTACAAGCTGAGCAGGATCGTGGCCGATGGAAGGCGGGTCGCTGAAAGCACTTGGTGCACCCACTTGCGGAAGGATGGGTGGCTCTGCATCTGGTGTTGAAAACTTCGAGTCACGTCAATATCCGCAAGAGAGACCGGGGACTGGGAGAAGGCATACATTGACTGAACAGCTTCAGCAACGAAATCCGTCATACGCTCCATGTCGTAATCCAGCTTGGCAGAAACTCCACCAGTCGCCTTTTCCTCTTTGACCGCCTGCCGCTGCTGCTCACGCGCAACGGCATTCTGCTGTTCTTCTTGGAGACGGCGCTGGTAGTCATCGGCGAACGGGACTCGGTCCTGGATCCTGAGGGGCGGGAGTATCGGCGCGCCCAGAGGCTCGTAATAGCTCGAGATCGGCGGCAAGCTGTTCGTCGGCTGGTAGCTACCATGCTGGTATTGGTATGTCGGCGGTGCAGGTGCCACTGGTGGCTGCATGTAGGCTGCATTGTACTCGTAGGCACTGTCTTGGCGGCACTGGCTCACTTGCTGATGTGATGAGTATGGGTCTTGAGGGTAGTGCATACTGCTGTAACCATATCCTGAGCCGGAATCTGGTGGAGTGAGTGGAAGTTGGCCCGCCATGGACCGCGAGTAATAGCCTGGCATCTTTGCAGTGACAAGTGTCAGAAGCCAAAGAAACGGTGTGTTCTCACAACCTGAAATGTGTCAGTACTGCCCGTAGCGTTTGCTCCGTGTCGCAACGTACCGTTTCTCGTGCTCTCCAGCCCGACAAAGACCAAGCACCGTTTCAAAAGGTGCGGAGTCTACTGACTTTTGACCATGCGATGAAAGCTCTATGCTGAGCGATGCTTCTAGATGTGTTTCGGCGATAGCGCGATGGTGATTGCTCGAAATCTAGTTGTCGGCGCTTTTTATCGATATCGAGCAGCCGTGATCCGGTGAATTGTCGATGGTGATGCGATGGGTTTCACCAATGGAAGAGTCAGCGAAAGCTTTTCGCGGTGGTGAACAGGTCGGCAGCAATAGGTGGCGGCTGATAAAATGCGCGCGATTATGATGTTATGGCGGACGTGGCTAAGCGAATAGTTCGTCCGTGTTGTGAATGAGTGTCGATGGCGGTCTGCGGCGAGACGTGCAGGCGTCGAGGTGAGTGGATGTCTGAGGTCTCCGCAAATTGGCCGTTTGCCGGGAAGATGATGTCCTGCTGCGTGAGGGATAGTCGTAGGAGTCAGGTCGCCAGCAGCGAGGCAGATATTGTCGTCGTCGTCGTCGTCAAGAGAGAGAGAGCAGACGATGCGAGCGCGAGCAGACGAAACGTGCGGCGAAAGCGTGGCTGAGTAAGGACCAGTCGAGCGAAGCGCAGCGCAAGAGTGAGTCCTTTGAGCGGGAACTTGCGGGTCTGCGTCGTGGGACGGCGGCGCTTTGGTGGTGAAGTCGACGTGGCGCTGGGACCTCCTTCACACGCACACTGCTGCCTGGCCTGCAGTACGATGCGGCGGGGAGAAAGTGGTGGTCGGTAGGTGGTGAGCCTGGGAGAGGATGATGAGACCACAGGAGAGGGTTGCTGATGGCGATCAAGCGAGCAGTTCAGCGTTGGTCCGCGCACAGCCAGTTCAACGGACTTCGGGGAGCGGGTACTGCCTGCTGCAAGGATGTTCGCCTTGAGATGAGAGATTATGTGTACCTGCAAACAGCGAACAGGAGGCCACGTTTTGCTGCTGGAATGCTGCCTGGCAACCTGCTGCTAGAAGCACAAACACACGCACCCGCACACGTTCACACGGCTGATGAGAGCGGAGAGAAGCTTGCGCAGAATCTGCACCCACACCATGCCCTCATTCTGTGTCAGACGGTGTGAAACTAGTGGAGATGGAAGCTTGGAACTAGGGTATTAAGTCTAGAAATTAGGGTATAAAAAACCAT